>JAXQQM020071694.1:0-89692 GCA_034641835.2 Pinus albicaulis | reverse complement strand
CTCCACTTGGGGAGGTGATGCAGGAGCATTAGATACTAGCCAGCAATGTATGATTTTTGTCCACATGTTGTGGCTAGGAGGGTTTGAAACAGTCAAATTGTTACAGCTAGGTGTGAATACCTTAGTTGATTGTATTATTATTAGATTAGTTAGAGTTGTAGAAGTAAAATAGTTAGTCCATCTGTCATGTTTTTAGTTTTCGAATTATTGTAATAAGACTGTTGAATTTCCATAATGGTCCTCCCAGAGGAACCGAAAGGACATATATTGATGTATATAGATGTAATCCCTCATTTGTGTAGAAAAGGAGAGCAAGAGGGAAAAAGAGAGATTTCTGAAATAACTCTGTGTATTGAGAAATTGCTTCCGGTTGAATAGAAATTAAGTCTTGTTGATTTCCCAACTGCCTGTTTTTATAATTGTGAAGAATGGTTTAACTATGGGGCAATTGTGTAATGGTAATCCCGCTCTCTGTCCTTGAATCCCCTTAATTTTCCCGAATAAACCTTGCTAAATCCATGCTACACGCAGGTGGGTTTGCGCAGAAGAAGTGTGGCCGTGGCACTGTTTGATTTGGTAGATTCCCGCTTCATAAAGAAATATAAGTGTTGTTTTCGAACTGGAACCGTAGTCTAGACGCGAGTTCAATAAACAAGGGAGTAACGTAACCCCGCATTTACCCTGGTTGATCACTGTAGCAAACCGCGAGTGGTTTTGGAAAGTGGGCTGCCCATATCGCACCACTTTTGGTGAAAAGGCGGTATTTTATGAATTAGAGCGATTCGATAGAACCGTCGATGTGTGGCACCGGATGGAGGTACAAAACCACCTTTCTGCATTCTCATCGCACGTTAAAATTCGGCGCTAGGGGCTGAGCGATATCAACAAGGGCCGTCGATCTGGAGCGGGATCATCGAACAGTGGTCGAGCAACGAAGATGCATGAGATTTAACCTAAGGTACGGGCGAACATTTGATTGGCTATTGGACGTAGAGGTGGGCGCGGAGCGAGAATCCCATTGTAAAGTTTGATTTATATGTGTGGAGTATTAATATAAGGTTGGAAGACTAATAATAAGTCCGAAAAGGCCTAGATTAAGGTTCGGGGATGTAATATAAAGTTAAACATGTCGGATAATATTATTTATCAAATTCTGTGAATTTGATAATTAATAAAAAGAACTAGACCACGGGGAGCAGGGAAAGGTTTGCTAGAGCCACGTCACCGTTGACCGTTCCTCCTCAGAGCTGACTTTCGGTTTGTTGCGTCATTTGTGGTATCAGAGCTGTTGTCTGAAGTTGTTTTGCTGAGATGGCGACCCAAGTTGGTAGAGGTGCTGGCAGAAGGAGGCCCATTGCCAATGCAGAGGTGTTGGGGATGTTGTAGAGGGTCGAAGCCAGAATAGATGCCATGGAGCGAAGACAGTCCAGAGATCCTGAAGACATAAATGAACCTGAAATGGACGAAGCAGAAGAAAATGTCGAGATTCCTCCTAACATGAGGCTCCTTATAACTGTTCTAGGGTTTGTAGTTAAGCCCGGAATTGAAGTGTCAAGCTATGCAGGGGGACTGAATCCAGAAGAACTAGTAGACTGGATAAATGAATTTAACAAGTTCTTTGATTATGAAGAAATAAGTGAAGATAAGAAGGTCAAGTTTGCAGTAACAAAGCTGAAAGGGAATGCTGCACTTTGGTGGGATGGAGTGCAGGCAAAGAGAAGGAGATTTGGCAAGAAACCTATTAAAAGCTGGACCAGAATGGTGGCCAAATTGAAAGGTAAATTCTTGCCTAGTGATTACCAGCTGAAATTGTATAAACAAATGCAGAACATGAGACAGAGGTTGCTGACAGTAAAAGAGTACACAGAGGAATTCTACAGAGTAAGCATAAGGGCTGGGAAATTCCAAGACACACCTGAGAAGACTGCCAGATATGTGAATGGTCTCAAGCTGGAGATCCAGGATGAGATTGGTCTCCTGTCTCCTAAGACAGTGGAAGAGGCCTATCAAATTGCCTTGAAAGTAGAGGAAAAACTCCCAAGGAAACAGTCTGCCAAGAAGAGAGGTACTTTCCGTGGAAAGGGAAGTCAGGGTGGTAGAGGAAAGCCTGCTACACCCAGGGATGGAGCTAACAGTAGCTCACCTTAGAATGCATCTATAGAGCATGATGCAAGGGGCAGAAGAGGTTATTATAGAGGAAAATTAAGAGGAGGCAGAGATAGAGGTAGGGCTAGAGAATTGAGGTGCTATAGATGTCAGCAAGTGGGACACAAGCACTATGAATGTCCAGAGAATGTAGGTGCTGGCCCAAGGAATGTTGTTGTTGTCCAGACTGGAGAAGAAGCAGAGATTGAAGAAGAAATTCTTCCAGAGAGGGGAGAGTCCTTGGTGGTAAATAAGGTCCTGTTGAAGCAAGCTAAAGAGGTCATTGAGCCTGCACAAAGGAATACTTTGTTTAGGAGCATATGCAAAGTCCAAGGGAAATGTTGCCAGCTATTCATTGATAGTGGCAGCACAGACAATCTAGTTTCCACTGAGGTGATAGAAAAGTTGAAGTTGAAGACAAGGGAGCATCCAACTCCCTACAGGGTGTCCTGGCTACATAAAGGGCACCAGCTGGTTGTAAAAGAACAGTGTGAGATAGAGCTGCAAATGGGAAAATATAAGGATAAGGTCCTATGTGATGTAATGCCCATGGATGTGTGTCATATACTACTAGGAAGACCTTGGCAGTTTGACAGAGCAGCAGTGCATGATGGCAAGAAGAACACTTACAAGTTCTTCAAGGATGGGGTACATCATACATTGATACCCATGGAAGAAGGAGAGCCATCCAGCAGAGTGATTGATCCAAAGACCTTGTTGCTGAGCGGGAAGGAATATCTGCAGCAGATAGAAGAAGAAGAGGTAATATTTGCTTTAGTTTGCAAGCCTAAAGTAGTTCTTACTTCTACAAAGATTTCTGATTTACCAGTAGAAATCCAAGAGATGTTAGATGATTACTGTGACATTGTTGTGGATGATTTACCTGATGAGCTGCCACCTGTGAGAAAGATCAACCATCATATAGATTTTATCCCTGGTTCAAATCTGCCAAATAAGGCAGCCTACAAAATGACTCCCAAGGAAAATGAGGAAATCAGGAGACAAGTACAGGAGTTGGTGGACAAAGGACTGATCAGAGAAAGTCTGAGTCCACGTGCAGTACCAGCAGTATTGAGCCCAAAGAAATATGGAGGCTGGAGGATGTGTATTGATTCTAGAGCAATCAATAAGATCACAATCAGGTACAGATTCCCTTTGCCCAGAGTTGAGGACTTAATGGACTGTTTGGGTGGTGCTAAATATTTCTCAAAGATAGATTTGAAGAGTGGATACCATCAGATTAGAATAAGAGAGGGTGATGAGTGGAAAACTGCATTTAAAACAAATGAAGGACTGTATGAATGGATGGTAATGCCTTTTGGGTTGTCAAATGCACCTAGTACTTTTATGAGACTTATGAATGAAGTATTGAAAGAATTCATTGGTAAATTTGTGATAGTATATATGGATGATATATTATTTTTCAGCAGAACTAGAGAAGAACATTTAAGGCATATTAATCATGTTTTGAAGAAGTTGTACTAGGAGAAACTGCTGATAAATTTGAATAAATTCTCATTCATGAAGGAGGAGTTGGTGTATTTGGGGTTTGTTGTTTCTACAGAAGGATTGAAAATGGACCCAGAAAAGGTTAAGGCAATTGTGGAGTGGCCTTCACCCAGGAATGTTTTTGAGGTGAGAAGTTTCCATGGACTTGCTAGTTTTTACAGGAAGTTTATAAGAAACTTCAGTAAGATTAATGCACCCATAATTGAGACAATAAAGAAGAGAAAACAACCATTTAAGTGGACTACTGAAGCAGAAAGAAATTTTAGGGTTTTGAAGCACAAGATAACCGAGAAGCCTGTTCTGATTTTGCCTGATTTTACTAAACCATTTCAAGTAAAATGTGATGCCAGTGGAGAGGCCATTGGAGCTGTGTTGAGTCAGGATGATAGGCCTGTGGCATATTTTAGTGAAAATCTGAATGAAACCAGAAGAAAGTATTCCTCTTATGAGAAGAAATTCTATGCAATTGTTCAGGCACTAAAGAAATGGAGACATTACTTGATGTCCGGGGAATTTGTATTGTATTCTGACAATCATGCCTTGTAGTACATTGTACAACAGCCCAATTTGAAGCATAAGCATGCTAAATGGGTTGAGTATGAAACATATCAGTGGCCAAGCCAATAAAGTAGTTGATGCTTTGAGTAGGAGGCATATGCTTGTTCAAGAAACTAATTTTGAAGTTGTAGGATTTGATTTTCTCAAAGACTTGTTTAAAACAGATCCAGATTTTAGAGAAGCATTTGAAGCATGTAGTAACCCTGTTTTAACATATAGAAGACAATGGTTGGATTATTTCTTGCAGGAGGACTTGCTATTAAGGAGAAGCCAACTGTGTGTACCAAAATGTTCCATGAGAGAGAATTTGATCAAAGAGAAGCATAGTGGTGGACTTGCTGGACACTTTGGTACTGATAAGACTTATGAGCAGCTGAGTCACTTCTATTACTGGCCCAAGATGAGATCAGAAGTGGAAAAGTTTGTGAAGAATTGCAAGATTTGTCAATATGCCAAAGGAAGGAGCCAGAATGCAGGATTGTACACTCCCTTGCCTATTCCAGACAAGCCTTGGGACATGGTGAGCATGGATTTTGTTCTAGGATTTCCCAAGACTCAGAGAGGGAATGATGCATTCTTTGTTGTGGTGGACAGATTCTCCAAAATGGCACATTTTATTCCATGTTATAAAACTAGTGATGCCACCCATGTTGCTAACTTGTTCTTCAAAGAAATTGTTAGATTTCATGGGTTGCCCAGGAGTATTGTTTCAGACAGAGACACTAGGTTTGTGGGGCACTTTTGAAGGACACTGTGGAAGAAACTTGGTACCAACCTAAGTTTCAGCTCAGCTTATCATCCTCAGACTGATGGACAAACTGAGGTAGTGAATAGGAGCTTGGGAAATTTGTTGAGGAGTCTTACAGGAGAACATCCCAAGAAGTGGGATCATATTTTTCCCCAGGAAAAATATGCATATAATGACTCACCAAACAGAAGCACAGGGTAGAGTCCATTTCATATGGAATGCACCCTAAAGGAATATCAGAATTAAGGAATCTGGGAAAGGCAGAGATGAGAAGTGCAGATGGTGAGGAATTTGCTTTAAAGATCCAGGCCATACATGAACAAGTGAAACAAAAATTACAAGGTAGCAACATCAGATATAAAAACAGAGCAGACTTGAGTAGAAAGGAATTTCATTTTGAAGTAGGAGATCTGGTTTTGGCACACCTGAGGAAGGAGAGATTCCCAAAGAAGCAGTATAATAAATTGAAGTTCAAAAATATTAGGCCATGCAAGATACTTAGGAAGTTTTCTGCAAATGCTTATGAGATTGAATTACCTCCTGATGTTGGAATATCTCCCATTTTTAATGTTGCATATTTGTACAAGTATGAAGGTGATGGTGTAGAAGAAGGATCAACATACAAGGAACAAATTGAGTGGAGGGAGCAGCTACCTCCAGCACAGCCATTGTAACCAGAGAGAATATTGGATAAAAGACCATTCAGAAGGACCAGAGGATGATAGTACTTTCAGTACTTGATCAAATGGAAGGATAAGCCAGAGGAAGATGCCACCTGGATGACTGAAGAAATGTTTCAGAAGATAGGCAGATCAGTGGAGGAGCTCATGGATAGGAGCCCATGCAGAAAATTGCCTTCGGGAGTCTGATGCAGGGGCATTAGATACTAGCCAGCAATGTAGGATTTTTGTCCACATGTTGTGGCTAGGAGGGTTTGAAACAATTGAATTGTTACAGCTAGGTGTCAATACCTTAGCTGATTGTATTATTATTAGATCAGTTAGAGTTGTAGAAGTCGAATAGTTAGTCCATCTGTCATGTTTTTAGTTTTCGAATTATTGTAATAAGACTGTTGAATTTCCATAACGGTCCTCCCAGAGGAACCGAAAGGACATATATTGATGTAAATAGATGTAATCCCTCAGTTGTGTAGAAAGGGAGAGAAAGAGGGAAAAAGAGAGATTTTTGAAATAACTCTGTGTATTGAGCAATTGCTTCCGGTTGAATAGAAATTAAGTCTTGTTGATTTCCCAACTGCCTATATTTATAATTGTGAAGAATGGTTTAACTGTGGGGAAATTGTGTAATGTTAATCCCGCTCTCTGTCCTTGAATCCTTTTAATTTACCCGAATAAACCTTGCTAAATCCATGCTACCCGCAGGCGGGTCTGCGCAGAAGAAGTGTGGCCATGGCACTGTTTGATTTGGTAGATTCCCGCTTCATAAAGAAATAGAAGTGTTTTTTTTGAACTGGAACCATAGTCTGGACGTGAGTTAAATAAACAAGGGAGTAACGTAACCCCGCGTTTACCCTGGTCGATCATTGTAGCAAACCACGAGTGGTTTTGGAAAGCGGGTTGCCCATATCGCACCACTTTTGGTGAAAAGGCAGTATTTTCTGAATCGGAGTGATTCCATAGAACTGTCGACACATGGCACCAGACGGAGGTACAAAACCACCTTTACGCATTCTCATCATGCGTTAAAATATGGCGCTGGGGGCAGAGCGATATTGACGAGGGCCATCAATCTGGAGTGGGATCATCGGACGGTGGTCGAGCGACGAAGATGCATGAGATTTAACCTAAGGTACGGGCGAACATTTGATTGGCTATTGGACGTAGAGGTGGGCTTGGAGCAAGAATCCCCTTGTAAAGTTTGATTTATATGTGTGGAGTATTAATATAAGGTTGGAAGACTAATAATAAGTTCAAAAAGGCCTATATTAAGGTTCGGGGATGTAATATAAAGTTAAACATGTCGGATAATATTATTTATCAAATTCTGCGAATTTGATAATTAATAAAAAGAACTAGACCACGGGGAGCAGGGAAAGGTTTGCCAGAGCCACATCACCGTTGACCGTTCCTCCTCAGAGCTTACTTTCTGTTTGTTGCGTCAGGAGGACAACTTACTTTTCAGGTGTCCAGAACCTCAATTTATCAATCTCTGGCTTTTAGCAGACTAGTGCCTTATCCATTGGGAAGAATATATTTGTTTTCTTGCTGAAGTTATGTGCATTTTGATAATTCTTCCAATGACCTGCAACATGAAATTCCTTTAAACCACATCTCTACCTACCCAAAACTACTTTTCTAGCATTTTTCTTCTCTTGAGTGCACTTGGACTTGGAAAACTCTTTGACATTTTATTTTTGAAAACAGAAAGATAAAACTATCTAATTCTACCTTTGTTTCTTCCAAGAGTCCAGATTAAACAGTTGGACTCTAAAGCTTCTCTACCTAATCTACTATCTGTCAAGATTAAGCTGTTTGATAGATCTGAAGTCTCTACATTCTAAAACAGTTTGGAAAATCTTCCTCACTAACCTATTAGCAGTAAATTGAAATCTATCTAGTCATGATTAGGTTGTATGACTAAATAACATTGCTTTCTTTTGGTAGTGCCATTTAAGCTTGCACACTTTCAGATTCTTCTTTTCTTTTTTGGTATGGGGTTGTACCTTTCTTCTTTTTCTAATTTTCCCTCTTTTTATTTTCTTATTGTTTTTGTATTTTTTCAACTTTTCTTTTAAAGAAAAAACAATAAACTAACTAAATGCTCACAGGCTGAGCTTATTTTATTTCCTATCTAACCTAATCTAACCTGGAAATTTTACATATTTAGCTGATGAACTCCCTTTTCCTATATAGCCAATCAAGTAAATGGTTCCATGATTGGTCTTTTCTCATCTCCTTGAGCATGTTGGACAAACAGGGCCACTCCCATTTCCCTTATTCTTTAGCAGTAGTGCTAAAAAAATTTCTTGCTTTTGGTAATATACTGCTTCTAACAACCTTTCTCCCTTCTTAAAATATCTTCAAGAAATGAGCATAGGGATCTTGAAATAAAGCCTGGTTATGAATATTTGGAAGATAGGTTTCAACCAGGATTACCTTTTCCTCCACTGGATCAAGATTAAGATTCTTTTGAGAAAGAAACTCTTCCTCATCTTCATTATCATTTGAACTGGAGGACTCATCATATATTGCAGTGTTATCCTCTTGTAGTCCTGGTATGTTCTGATTCAGTGGACTGTACTCTGTGAAGAGATCATCATATTCTTGAGCAGGGGTATTTTTTATTACCTCAACCATCTCAGGAGAAGGTTCCTTATATTCATCCCGCTCAAGAAACTCCTCTTGCTTCTCAACCTCATCATCACAACTGATAGATTGTTGACTCTTAATTATGTGAAAGCCGTTTCTGATGGATTGGATTGGTTGATTGCTGCTTTCCAGCCGATGATAGTGAATTTCATGACACCAATCAACTGTTGGTTGCCCTGTATGATTAGTTTCTTCTTGAAGCTCATCATCATCATCAGACTGATCAAAAATTGGAAAATCATTAGTATAAACAATCTCACCAATCAAACATATTGGGTTATTAGTTTGTTTTTCTTTAAGCTGATCTACAACTTTATTTTATGGTTCAAGACAACAAGGTTCAGTAGGTTGATGAGCAGAAGTTTTTTTTTCCAATGAAGATTTGGAGGCTAGCTGCTTATTTAATATTTGATCAATTTCTTCTTCTGTCAAAAGAGGAGGAGTTTTTATCTTGCTTTGGACAAAAGTACAGCAGTCCTCTTTCTCTTGTGTTGACTGATTTTGAGGCTGGATATCTTCTTGAGCCTCTCTTAGGGGATATTTACTTGTGCTTGCAGGAAAAATTTGAGGATTCTCTTCTATTTCTGGTTCTATGTTTCCTAGGAGGCTTATTGTTTCGTCAAAGCACTACTCACTTTTTTCATTTGCATTTTGGTCGTAAAGTTATCTTAACAGTGCAATACAAGATAAAGGTATGATGTCAGGACTTTCTTGACAACCTTCTTCATTTTTTTCTCTGTAACCTTACTCATCATACATATTTTTCTTGTTGTTTATGTCTTGTAGTGGTTGAGTTTGTGTTTGATCAGGGAAAGGCATAGGTTGCTCTGGATAATCAACATCTGTACCAGCCTCATGCATTTCCAGTTTCCTATCAAGTATGTACACTATTTTTCTAATTAGGTCCAATAATGTGTTTAGTTTAGCTTCTTTGTCTATACTTGGATCCATTTTTGTAAAAAGAGGTCACTGTATCTTTTCAACCAGTTCAGAGTCTTCTTCCGGTGGAGTCATTAGGTCTTTTGGAGGTTGTGGAGTCTCCAATGGGAAGATTTGAACTTTTTTGTCCACCAACAGCATGATTGGGTTTTCTCAATGCGTTCCTAGGGGAGTTTACAAGGAATAGTGAAGTAATAGGCCTACTACAGGCCAGTGGAGTTGCTAGGTGGAAATGTTTAGCTCTTTTGGAGGTGAAATATTCTATGGTCCACCACCAATGTTTATTATGAAGGCCAATCTGAATTTTTTTTGGGGTTTTTTGAGTTTCTATGGTTATTGAAGGACTTAGTGAGTCTACAAGAGCTTGCTAGGCTATTATGTACTCAAAATTCCCACCGTGATGGCCAAAATGTTGGGGTCCTGTGATTTGGCTGATTGGCAAACCAAATGACAAGGCAACATATAAACCAAGCTTTAGAACTCTAGGATCTAGCCCTCCTAGTCTCAGAGAGGGATCTCTCAATTTTTTGCAAAGATATGACTTGTTTTCTTGTAAAAGGTTGATTTTAGGCTAGTTATTAAGTGCAAGTTTGTTTGTTTGGGTTTGGTTCGTTGGACATGAATGATCTAGGAAGCATAGATAGAAAGGGGAAATATTAGATCCATTGGGAAATGGAGTCAAGAGTAAGTTATAACAAGCTCAATCAATGGATATGGGATATCAAAGGGAAAATCTAACTTGGCCAGTGGATCTTGGGTTTGGTGGATGAAATGGAATGGACATTAAGGATTTAGAAGGAGAAGTAGAACTAAGGGTAGTTAAGAATCCTTAATTATATGTACTCCTCAACAAAGGGACTTAATACATTATCTGAACATGAAGAGGCATTCCATAGATAGGGCTAACCATAAATTCTAGAAACCACACTTCAGCAAATAAAAATTTCAAGACAAACTTTTCAAATGAAATCAAGGAGTCGAGGAACGCTCTATTTCATCCAAAGATTTCACCTTCAAGGATAATAAAACATTAAAGATTCACAAATAACTGCATTCATAGAAGAGGGAACTCCTAGACATCTAGGAATGCAATTATAAATACCTTCAAAACAATTATCTTAGCAAGAATAGAGGGTATGATCAAAACATACCTCTCTGGAAGACTGTAAACAATGGTACTTTAAAGGGAGACTTCAGAAACAATTTTCAAGTGGTAGCAAGTAAGCAAGGAAAACCATAAATCATTCTTGAGACCAATTGTTTGAACTATTTCTGAAATAAACAAGCTCAAGGGTTGAAAAGCAGTCAAACTACTCAATAAAACCTTCAGCAGATGAAAACATAAAGGCAATGAAGAGTAAACAGGTGTAAGGTGCTTCTAGCAGACATTTCTTAGCCTAAAATTTTTACTCTACTGTAAGTATAGAATGATGGAACAAAATGTAAAACAGGAAATAACAATTAACAGATTAGAATACATCACTAACAACCATGCTTAGGGATCCAATGATAGAGCCTTCTCATTAACAAAACATGTCAAAACATCATCATTCTTCCAATACTTCAATTTATTCTTTAATATTCAGCCAGACCATGTACAACTTCAAAGAGTTTGAATGCCAGCAATCAACCCCTAACAAAGAGCTCCTCATAGAGTATTTATAGAAGAATGAGGAGGTGGAACTCTTTTTAGGGTTTGAGAGTCATTAAATATAGAGTAAATTCATTCCTAACCTTGAAAACCATGCAAGGTACAAGGTAGGAAGATGTTCAACTACTTCTATGTGCCAATAACTCTGTCTTAACTTATAAGGAAAGATAGGTGAAAAGTTTGACTTTGCAGCCTATTTTTGTCTTTTACAATAACTGCCTGATAGCTTAAAATATCTTCTATCTATGTAATAACTGCCAATTTTGTCTTTGCAGGTAGAAAGTAGGCCAAGGTGTCAGTTAGATATTTTGGATGAATAACTGCCTCTGTTGATTTATTCGATGCTGCCTTTCATCTAATTTTCCTTGATTTCATCATTAAACTGTTTTTTAGGTCGGATGATGCTTTAGGCCTGCATAATCCATTATGTTGTCTTTATTCACTACTCTGACTGATTTGGCTTTAATTATTTGTCTTTAAACTGTGTATTTATCCTTAATCTGTTGCTTTATCTTTTGATCTTTTGTCTCTATTCTTCACTGTTCTTCCCTTGTGTTCTGCATGCAGGTGTCCTTGGTGCGCTAGAGGGTTTAATTGATTTACCAGTGTTCATGAGGTACTAATAAAATAACTAAAAGCCTTGTAAATCCCCTTTTTTCATTTAAACCTCAAGGATCGTCATCCTGGGGGTTTCCTCCACTGATATTTGTCTATGGGATGGTCTGTAATACTTTGGCCTCCATTAAAACCTGCAAAATAAACAAGCATATTAAATAAATCCTGCAGGCTGGGGTAAAACTGCTTCAGAGGCTTCGGGAAGGTTTTGGAGCATTTCAGAGGCAAATGGATATGTGGGATGAGATTCCACAGGTGAAGAGGTGGAGAAACAAGGTTTAAAATATGGTTTTTGTGCGAAAGTGCATCGGCGGTTTTGTAGAAAACCGGAGTGGTTTTTGCGTGAGACAACAGTGGTTTGTGGTTTTGCGCCGAGGGAACACGATACGTGTTGGAAGCTGACATGTATCCCCCGCAAAACCACCAGTTTCACGTTCAAACTGCATGATTGGGAGAAATGGATGATCGGGCACGAAACGATGTGATGACCGTTGGATCTTGGGAAGCTAGATGAATGGCAAAGAGGGCACACGATGGGGGAAAGGTGCTCGAGTGGGTAAAGAGGTGGAGGACAGGTGGCAAGCATCGATTGGAGTAGTGGAAGGTTAGTGGATGATGGGCCAACATATTACACCAGCAAAGTCGTCTGGTAGCGGATGGGTTTATATGCGAGGTTAAATGGTTTAAAGAAATGGGGGCCATTGGATGATGGGATTCAACGGTCGAGATAGGTTTGTGGGGTGAATGAAAAAGTTTGTCGTCGGGAGGATGGAGGGTGAGAGGGGAGAACAGTTGTTGTTATATCTGGAGAAGATCGACCACTAAGATTAACTGCGGGGGGACGAGGGGGTTACAAAGCAGTCTCAGTTTACTCTCTTTAGGGTTTTAAGTGGAGATCTTCCCACCATGCCGTGAAACTAAAAATTTAACATTGCATCAAACTTGTACATCTGAAATACAAGTATGGAGAAGGTTGTGGCATGTGAGATGGAGTTGTTGGAGGATTTCTCTAGGTTTTCCTTATGCTTCTTCCTAAAATGTATGCCCCAAAACAATAGTGGTCCTCTCTAAGAGCATTTTATATGGTTTAATTTATGCTTGTAAGATATTTGTGTGACCACCATTACTGCTACAAAATCCCTTGGTATTCATTTTGAGACATTATCCCTCAACCTTGTTTGACTATTCTTTGGGCCCTAATGCCACATTATTGGTGTGCATGTATCATAGTTTATATGTATGTGTGTGTTTATTCTGTATTCTATGTATTTTGTATTATATTATAAAATTGTAAAGCCACAAAGGTTGCATTGTCAACCCCAACTACTACTTTCTGCCATTATCAAGGGAGATACATTAATTCCTTTCAATGTAACTTCATACTTACTAGAATTTTATGCACTCTCGTTAGTGACTCGGAGCTTGAGACCTTTGGAACCTACTGGAGAGCATTGTTGACCTATACCATTGCAGAATGAAAATGGGCTTATATCTGCAATAGGAAACATAATTGAATTGGCCTCAGTCACCAGTACTTGCTTTCTTGAATCTATGGCTTGTCTTGATGTGAAACATACATTGTGATTTTATGATTCCTATGCCTCCCTACAAATCCAACTTGCATTACCTTTTATTGTCAACCACCTTTCCTATTGTTAGCAACATTTTCCATCCCTTGGTGAAAACCCACATCAGGATATTATTGATAAAGCATTTGTACTTATGGATCTAGGGATATTTTATTTTCAAAATACCAACTTGTGTGTCCTATATCATCAAATTTATGATTAGGAAATAATCCCTGCTTCCAAATTAGGTGGAAATCCATTTAACACTTTTCAAAACGTCAAGTGTTAAATGCATTGATAACAAGGAACAAATCAATAGGTTTTGAGAAGAATAAGTAAATTTCTTATTAGAAATCAGAATTCTATCAGTACAACACAATGGAAAAATGGAATATCATTACGAATTGAAAAAACCAGTTCACATCTCATACAATTTTTAAGTCTTTTAGTTTTGTCATAATCTACTGTAGTAGATGGTTCCAAATTGGAAGAGTTGATTTTCTAACCTCTCTTGTCCCACTTGAAGATTCTAGTTGTCTAGATCCAATCTTTGGTTTCATCAAACCACCTTCCCTACCATCCCCAAGTGATTCTGAATCATTACCCTGAATTGGAGTTTCAACCCAAACTAGTCCTTTCTAGTGGCTTTTACAGCTACCTTCACGTAACAAAGTGCTTTCACAATATTTTTGTTTTAGATTTGGTTATATCAGATTGACATGAAGCAAATTCCAATAGGGAGGTTGGGTTCTCCTTTTTACCATAAAGTCTCTTTTCTACTGATTTGACATTGGACTTACCTTTCTATGGTATCAATCTATTAAAGTTGTGAGTTGTAAACCTTGTATCTATCTCTTGGTTTGGCTTAGAAATGAATGCACTAGAAAATGATGGTCTGTATGTTTCTTTTGCATATTGTACACGTGTTTCTAGAAGCTACATGAGATGCTTTCATCTCATGTTCTTCACATGCCTCTCTTTCGGCAATCTGGTCAACAATAATCTTACCAAATTGAAATAGGGTTTTCCACCATGGAGGTTTTCATTGATTGGATGCACCAATTGAGCATCCCATTCTTGCACCTACCTTCATGGAAGCATGGAATATTAGGAAAGTGAGTAGATACTACATTTCCTAGAACCAAAACATATGCAGAGAAAGAATATTTAGTTATTAAACATTAATATTCAATATAGAACAAAAATGAATCTTAAGACGATGTTCCAAAATAGTTCATTTTAACTTCTATTATACATAGCATAGATACTAGTTACAAAAATGAGAAAGATCTCGCAGATATGTTTTACTTAGAAAGACCTCTCAGAGACGTTTAATTTTAAAGACAATGCATACCAAGGACTAACAAATTAAAACTTGTGATGTATCACTTATAATACAAGGATGTATTATTTTATACTCTTACCTACAACTTACCCAATTGTGCTAAATCCTGCACTCTTAAAATTTAACATAGCTATCTACCATTATCAAGTGTTTTTGTATGCCATAAACCTTGCAGCATCTTTCTATGTATTGCTTTTGAAGGGTTTTTGTGGCGGAATTTGTTTCATATTGGGAAAGCGGATTGAATTTCATTTTGGGTATGTTGTAGATAGAGTACAAAAGATGTATCCCTTAGAAGATAGGACCATTTTTTTATTGAAAAAATACTAGAAAAATAGACTATGTTGTATATATCCTTGAGTACAAATATTTTTATGAATAAATATCCATTGTGGGTTTGTACCAAGGGATGACAAATATTACTGAAAATAAGATGATATTGTAATTTTCATTGCACAGGTAGGCATTGGAATCATATAACTACAACATTGGCATAATTCTGAATTTTCGGCAACAGGCAAGAAATGGTGGCAGTTAAAAACATGTGCATTAGTGTTGGGTCACCCTTGTATAATTTTGAATTAACCTCAGCCACCCCTTATAATCAACTCCTTCTTCTCAACTCAATGTGCCATTACTTTGACCAACAGAGGACAAACAAATATCTTTTGGTTTTGTGATCCCTACACAAAACAAATCTTAGAAAATATAATATACATTATTATTTTATTTTCAACCACCTATTTATTATATTTTTTAATGTCAGCAACCCTATTTCCATCCATTGGTGAAAAATCATGAAAGGGTCTATGACACATAACCTATCTTTTTAGAGTATGTCTTATGCACAAGGCACATTGCTACTTTCTTCAAAGGAACATGTCACTGTATTCTACCTCACTCATACCCATACACACTTAAAAGTTCAACTTATTCACAAAATTTGAAACAAATTCAACCACAATATTCCTTCAAAAGGAAACATAGAGAAAGATGCTCTAAGCACTTCAACTTTCTTAGGGAAAATTCACTTTCAACATTTGACCAGAGATCCACATGTAGCCAACAATTTAGAAATAGCAAAGAACTATTTTTTTCCTATGATTTGCAACAAATGGTACTCCACCAAAGAACCAATAATTAACCTCTTAGTATAAATTAGTTAATTGTTTTCCCACTATTCCAGTAATTTATCTGGAATCTACTTGAGAACATAAAACCTTGGTATCATACTACTGTCAAGCATTTATAGATCTTTCCCAACATCTACATATGTTTTTTTTTTCATTTTATGGAAGGAAATTAATCAGCTTGTACTATATTTGGATCCTATGGGGATAGCCTTCCTGTTGTTGGATCGGTGTCCAATGTAGGTTGCAGAATGTGTTTCCATTTTATGTGTTGTTTCTCTTAATCTTAATTGCTAGCTTTCATACTATTTTATAGCCTTTTAGGTAAGAAAAATTCTTTGTTTTAGAGGTCCTTGACCGCGGTGAAAATATAGAACTTTTGGTTGACAAAATAGAGAACCTTCGGTTTCAAGTTTGATCTCGAACCAAGCTAGAAATTTAATGGGAGGTAAATATTCCATTATGTATGTGTGTGTATTTTGTATTCAGAATTCTTGTATTTTATTATAAAATTGTGAAACTAGAAAGCTTTCATTATCAACTTCAACTACTACTTTCTTCCCTTATCAAGAGAGAGAAATTAATGTGTTTCAATGTAACTTAATACTTACTAGAATTTGATGCACCATGGCTATTGACTCAGAGCTTGAGACCTTTGGAACCTACTGGAGAGAATTTTTGACCTATACTATTGCAAGATGAAAATGCTCATATCTGAAGTGGGACACAAAATTGAATTGGCCTTAGTCACCACTACTTGCCTTCTCGAATCTAAGGTTGTCTTGACGTGCAACTACTCTCACCAACATATGATAGGCACATACCTTGTGATTTTGTGATCCATATGCCTCCATGCAAATCCAACTTGAATTACCTTTTATTTTCAACCACCTTTCCTATTGTTAGCAACATTTTCCATCCCTTGGTGAAAACCCACATGAGGAGATTATCGATGAAAGCATGTTTTCTTATGGATATAGCAATAGTGTATTTTTTAAGGATCATATTCTATACAACCCATTAGTCCTTTATACCAAGGGATGCATTATGTTGTACTCTTACCTACAACTTGCCCAATTGTGTTGAAGTATGCACTCTAAAAAATTTAACGTAGTTATAATCTACCATTCTCAAAGTGTTGATGTATGCCAGAAACCTTGCATCATATTTCTATGTCTTCCTTTTGAGGTGATTTTGTGGCTGACTTTGTTTCATATTGGGAAAGTGGACTAACTTGCATTCTGGGTATGTTGTAGATAGAGTACAAAGGATGCATCCCTTGGAGTATAGGACACTTTACAGGTATCACTTGTTTTCAAAATTAAAGTTCCATTTAATTATATGGCGTGAACAATAAGAGATATAGGAGCTTATGATTTGTAACACATCAGAGATTAACCTTGTTTAAGCTGCTAAATTGGATGGATCATGAAAACTAGCCATATGAGGAAAATATGAATGGGATTTTTATGAGAAACATGGAGTTAAATTTCTCTTCTTGTGATATAGATATAATTTGATATCGTTTGTTCTGTATTGTAGTATTTTTTTTTCCCTTTGTAGGTATTTTACTTGAGCTCATCTTTTAATGGAATGGAATCCAATTTGTGTAACTTGTAAGTTGTAGCTTCCTACGAACCCTTATGGACATGTCTGGTGATGGAAGGAGATCTGGAAGAACATGCAGTGAAGAAAATCCATATCTTTCTCTGGTTGGCATTAAAGAATAAAGTTTTGACTTGGGAAGCAGTTCAAAGGAGAGGTAGACATGGACCAGCTATATGTTTTTTTTTACAAATATGCTAAATAAAACTGTGTACCATTTACCTATCAATTGTCCATATGAACAAGAATTTTTGAAGGAAGACAAATTAATTACACATCAAATAAATGTCTGTACTAGTGATACAACAGACTTCTTCTTAAGAAATTGGTTTTGAATCCTGCTTTGAAAGAATGGAAAAATTTTCCATGCATATTGGGGTGGGTGATCTGGTTGGCTAGAATCTCAGCTCTATTTAAAGGGATGTTTATCTTTCCTAATCAAGTTTATTCAAGGGTAAGTGTTATGGTTTCTGTGATTTAAAAGAAGTTAAACTTGCTCAACATAATGTCATTCTAGCTATAGATAAATCTGTCGGTTTTTTTAGATGGCACCTGGAATTTGGAATAGATATGCCAATAATAGTAGTGTGGGAAGCATGCTTTTCCTTTCTTATTCTCATTGGAGCAAGTCTAAAGGAATTCTAGGGCATGGTATATGAAATTTAGAAGAGTTGTTGGCTCTGAAATCACTCGTAAAGTGTGCTACAAAAAGAGAAGTAAAGGTCCTACAAGTTTATGAAGACTCAACCTTGGTTATCAATTGGATACAAAGCAACAAACAACTTCAAGATATTGATAGAAAGCCTACAAATGATCATTTGAAGGAGATATTATAGTTGTCCGAAGTCATTTATTTTATTCTTTTTTTTGTAGAATTGAATCAAGAAGTAGATCAGTTGTCAAAAGAGGCTCAATGTTTGCCAACATGTCTCTATCTCCTTTGATGAAATGAAGGACAATGTTTCTTCATTGTTTGTTTCAGCACTCTACAACTACTTATCTTCCTTGATTTTTTCTTATATAGTTTTGGACCACTACAGTCCCAGTAGCGTGAGTTGTAGCATTGTTTTTGGACTTTGGAGGCCACTAAAAGCCTCATTGTAGCATTTTTTTGGGACTCTAGAATCCATTTAGAACCTCATTGGTTATGTATTTTGTCGATGATATCATTGATATGTATTTCACTTGGTGCCATTTTGATATATGCACCCTTAAATGGTATATAGATGAGAATAATTTCCATATTTGGTCTCCAATGGTTTGGCATGATGGTTTATAATCTTAAAAATAATTCTTTGTTGGGTATGTGTTATATTATTTCCACGACTAAGCATGCACGGGGGGGCAATAGCCCCCCCTTTGCGCTGGGTGCCACAGGGGGGGCGGTAGCCTCCCCTGTCGGGGTCCAGGGTAGCGCCCCGGCGAAAATTTTTGGTCCTTAATTTTCAGTGGGTAGTCCGTATCCATGGTTTTGTGCATTGTTTTGCACATGGTATTGGGGTACGATGGTTTTCGGCCCCTAGTATTTTTGTAGATCCGATCAAGGGAAATACGGTTATGTTCTAATCCAAGGTTAATAGATTGGGGTTTATGTATGCTTCGACATGTATAAATATGTGTTGTAACACTAAAAGGAATATAATGAAAAATCAAGCTCGTCGTACCGATTTGGGATCCAGGGGAAAATCTCTGTGTTTATTTGTTTTATGTTTTATGCTCTCGCTATTGTTTATTTTCTTTTATAAGATTCGTGAGTAGATAATTTCTGTTTAGGGTTAAAACCTACATTTGGTATCAGAGTTGTTTCAGCTTCAAGGGGACGCCTTTGCTGCTAAGGGTTTTTTTCTCGGGCCTGAGGTAGACCCTGTTCAGTGGGAGATCTGCGGGATCGATTCTTGCGGTGAAAGAAGATGGCGAGCAGTGGGAAGATAGAGATCGAGAAATTTAATGGTAAAATTTTTGAGTTATGGAAGCTCAAGATGAAGGATCTACTGGTGGATAAAGATCAATGGATCACGGTAGATCTAGGTACTAAACCAACGACAATGTCAGATGAAGACTGGAAGAAACTGGATCAGAAGGCTAAGAGCACAATACGGTTGTGTGTCTCAGATTCAGTATTGTTGAATTTATCTGGGGAATCTATGGCGAAGACCTTGTGGGACAAGCTAGGGACTTTGTACCAATCTAAGTCTCTGGTGAATAAATTGTTCCTGCGGAAAAAGCTATATAACCTGAGGATGAAGGATGGAGACTTGGTGACAGAGCATCTGAACGCCTTCAATACTGTGGTAAGTCAGCTGTCATCTGTTGATATTAAAATCTCATATGAAGATAAGTGCATCATTTTTTTGTGTTCTCTACCAAATTCATGGGACAGTTTGGTTATTGCAATAGGTAGCAATACAACTACCTTGAATTTTGATGACATTGTCTCAGCCTTGCTGTTAGAGGAAATGAGACAGAGAAATATGGAGGGTCAGAATGGAGATGCCTTATCTGTAAGAGGAAGGTCCCAAAATAGAAACAAGAATAAGGTTTCGAGTGGGAGATCTAAATCTCCTGGAAAGTTTGTAAAGGTGTGCTGGAAATGCGGAAAGGAAGGGCACTACAAAAATGACTGCAGATCTAAAGCTCTTGAGAATGGAAAGGGATCTAATGATGCTCCTTCTGCAGAGGAAAAAACCACCTCGGATGAAGGTGGGGATGTGTATTTGGCTTCTTCTTCAAATACACATGTAGATCATAATTCATGGTTGATTGAACCAGGTGCATCCTTTCACTTCACTCCCCATAGGGAGTGGTTCTGTGAGTATGATAAATATGATGGTGATGTCTTCCTAGGGGATGATAGGAAGGCCAGAATTGTCGAACGTGAAAAGGTCAAGCTGAAGCTACAAGGTGGAAGGATTAGAACACTTCCTGGTGTTCTGCATATTCCTGCATTGGCCATAAATCTGATTTCTGTAAGCAAGATGGATGATGCAGGTGTAAAAATAGTGTTCAAGAAAGATGCCTGCAAGATGGTTCAGGGAACATTGGTATTAATGCGAGGAGTTCAGACTGGAAATCTGTACAAGCTACAAGGTAGCACTGTTATTGATGGGTGTAAAAATTCCATGGTTCCTGAAAGTGGAGCGGAAAGCCTAGTTGTCTCTGGAGAAAAGACCATGTTATGGAATCAAAGGCTTGGACATATTGGAGAGAAGGGCCTTCAGATACTACATAGAAATGGTATGGTAGAAGGTATGTCTAATTTATCTCTGGATTTCAATTTTTGTGAACATTGTGTAAATGGGAAGCAGAATCGGGTGAGTTTTCCTTCCGGTGCTAAGAGGGCGAACAAGATATTAGAACTTGTGCACAGTGATGTGTTTGGACCTGTGTCAGTTCCATCACTGGGAAAGTCTGTGCACTATGTTTCATTCATAGATGACTTCTCAAGGAATACATGGATATATTTCTTGAGGAAGAAATCTAAATTATTTGAGAAACAAATTTAAATAATTTAAGGCTTCTGGTGGAAAACCGGACGGAGAAGAAGATAAGGAAGGCGTTGAGGATGAGATATTGGTGGGAGTTGAGAAGGAATTTGAAGAGTTCTATAAGAAGTGTGGTATAGCACGGCAGAATAATACTCCATACACCACCTTAAAAGGGGAGTTTCGAAAGAATTAATAGAACAACGATGGAAAGGCAAGAAGCATGCTCGGTGGTATCGGGTTAGGACAAAATTTACGGCGGAGGTAGCGAGTGGAGACTACATGCTATCTGGTTAACATATCACCTTCATCAGTGTTGGAGGATAAGACTCCACATGAGGTATGGACTGGTAAGAAACCCTCTCTTTCACATCTAAGGGTATTTATATGTTATGCATATGTGCATGTTCCAAAGCGGAAAAGGACCAAGTTGGATAATAAATCTGAAAGGTGCATCTTTATTGGGTATAAGGATGGTCTAAAAGGTTATAAGGTTTGGAACTCGGAAACAAGGAAGGTTGTGTACAACCGAGATGTGGTGTTTAGAGAGGTGAAATATGTTGGTAAACATGAAGTCATACCAAAGGAACCCGAGAAGATAGAGTTTGAGCTAAAGGAGTATGAATCAAACTCTACAGCAGAAGAAGATTTAGAAGAGGAAGAGCCACAAACTCCAGTTATGAGAAGATCAGTTCGGGAAAGAAGGCAACCAGAAAGGTATAGTCCATCTGCTTTCTCTTCAGGTTTTGCCTTAACTATAACTGATGATGATCCCAGAACTGTCAAGGAGGTAGTAGATTCAAAGGATGGAAAACTCTGGAAGGAGGCCATGGTTGATGAGATGGCATCCTTGCACAAAAATGAGGCATGGGATCTGGTGGAGTTGCCGGCGGGAAGGAAGCCCATTGGGAGAAAATGGGTGTTTAAGAAGAAGATGAATGTAGAAGGCAAGGTGGAGAAATACAAATCTTGGTTGGTAGAAAAAGGTTATTCCAAGGTGCCGGGAATTTATTTTTGTGATATTTTTTCTCCTGTTGCCAAAGTTACTTCTATTAGATTACTTTTATTTGTTGCTGCTGCATTTGATTTTGAGATAGAACAGATGGATGTGAAGACAACTTTTCTTCACGGGGATCTAGAAGAGGAGATCTACATGAAGCAACCTGAAGGCTTTATGGTGAAGGGTAAGAAATAACTGGTATGCAGGTTGAAGAAGTCTTTGTATGGGTTAAAACAGTCACCAAGGATGTGGTATTAGAAATTTGATACCTATATACGGGGACTTGGCTTCACCAGAAGCAAGGATGATTATGGTGTTTATTTTAAATTAATTGGTGACCGTGTTATTTATTTTTTCTTGTATGTGGATGATATGTTGTTGATTGGAAATGACAAAGAAATTATCCAAGATTTGAATACCCAACTGTTCTCCAAATTTGACATGAAGGATCTTGGTGCTGCAAACTATATTTTGGGCATGGAAATTAAGAGATATCGGGAAAAGAGGAAGCTCTGGTTAAACCAGAGGAAGTATGTCGAGACTATATTGCAGAGGTTCAATATGCAGGATAGTAAACCGGTGAATGTTCTTATTCCTATAGGTGTAAAGCTGTATGTTGAATAGTGTCCCAAGACATAAGAAGAGGAGGAGGATATGTCCCGTGTTCCATATGAAAGTGCAGTGGGTAGCCCGATGTATGCAATGGTCTGTACTAGACTAGACATTGCACATGCAGTGGGAGTATTGAGCAGGTTTATGTCAAACCCAGGGAAGGAGCATTGGATAGCAGTGAAGCAGGTTTTCATATATTTACGTGGCACTAGTGATTATGGCTTGTGCCACCAGGGAAGATCAGGATTGGAAAGAATTTTGGGAATTTGTGGTTTTTTTGATGCAGACTAGGCTGGAGATCTGGACCAAAGAAGATCTACAAGTGGGTATGTGTTTAGCCTATTTGGAGGCGCAATTAGTTGGATGAGTAAAAGACAGTCTGTAGTGGCTCTTTCAACTACAGAGGCATAATACATAGCAGCCACTCATGCAAGCAAGGAAGCAGTTTGGTTGCAGCGATTGTGTTCAAGTATGGGGTTGGTACAGCAAGCTATAAGGATAGACTGTGATAGCCAAAGTGAAATTTTCCTGGCTAATAACCCTGCTTATCATTCAAAGACAAAGCACATTGATGTTCAATATCACTTTGTTAGAGATATGGTTGAGGCTAAAAGGGTGTTGCTGGTAAAGGTGGACACTTGAAGAATGTTGCAGATGCATTGAGAAAGTCCATGAGCACTCAGAAGTTCTCTTGGTGTATAGAAACAATGGGTGTTGAAGAATTGGGCCAATGACTAAGCTCTCCTGTGGCCCCCTGTGGAAAGAAAACAACAAGTGGGAGAATGTTGGGTACGTGTTATATTCTTTCCAACTAATAGGGGGTCACAGGGGCGGTAGCCCCTCGTCTGTGGTCCAGCAGCCGCCTCTCGGCGAAAATTTTTGGTCCTTAAATTTTCGGTGGCTAGTCCACGTCCATGTTTTGTGCATGAGTTTGCACATGGTTTTGGGGTACGATGGTTTTCAGCCCCTGGTATTTTGTAGATCTTGTCAAGGGAACTACGATTATGCTCTAATCCAGGGTTAATGGATTGGGGCTTATGTATGCTTCGGCATGTATATATATGTGTTGTAACACTAAAAGGAATATAATGAAAAATCAAGCTGGTCGTCCCGATTTGGGATCCAGGGGAAAATCTCTGTGTTTATCTGTTTTATGTTTTATGCTCTCGCTATTGTTTATTTTCTGTTATAAGATTCGTGAGTAGATAATTTCTATTCAAGGTTAAAACCTACATTCTTTTCATTAAAAATTAATTATTTTATGTAATTTTTCCAATTCGAGTTTATTAAACCCAGTTTGATCTTAGTTTGATCCGGTTTTGGTTGGAATCATCATTAGATAGGCGACGAGTTCTAATTTTTAAAACTATTCTCATAGTAGATAATATATAAAAAGATAAAAGTACTACTTGGTATTTACCTCTCCAAAAATGCAATAGAACCATTGAAGGAGGAGAAAAACAAGCTTTAAATCAAATCTTCAACGAAGAAAAGTAAACACGCATGCTTGTTGTTTCCAGTCCTTAACACAGGTTCTGAAGAAAATTTTCATTCTCTAGGATGAGTCCATACACCAATTATTTTCTAAGGAAAACCTATTCGGGAAGCCCAAATGATTCCTCCCCATATTCATAGATGACATCTCTAGTAAACCTATTTGTGTAGACTAGTGCAACTCACCTAGGTGGATTTGAACTGGACACCTACTAGCACTAAAATAGTAAATGGCCAACAAATTTGGCAATAAATGGTTGATCTAACCTCTTCGACTGATTTTGTGCACCATTTTTAGAACATATAAGAATTTTCACTCTTACTGCAGAAAATGTCCTAAAAACAAAATAATTTCTTGGGTTGATATATTCTTAATAAGTCAAATTTTCTTATAGTATGTTTATTTGGGAAAACATGTGCTTCTTTTGTCAAAATTCTTGCAGATTATGTTTTATTTCATAGTATTTTTCTTCAATGTTGAATTGTGTATCATGTAATTTTCAATGTAAAGGAAGAGTATGAACATTTTGGGTGTTTGAATTTTGTTTTGCAGCTTGAGAAGAACATTTGGCTCATTGCACTAGCAACAAGTTGGACTAAACATGTAGACGATTGGTTCCCACAAGTTTTAGCTAGTCATATAGGCACAAGTTCTATTATCTTAGCTACAAAACAAAGAGGTAATGGAAATCAACCTTAGAAAAACATAGCTCCATAGTGATGGCTACTCCAAAGGATGCTAGAGCTTTGAAGATTGTTTATTGGTGTAAAGGTGGAAGGTTCTCCACCCAAGTACTTTACTTATCGTGTGCAACAACAAATCAATCAGGATGACGGGGTGTGTTCTTTTTTGTACATTTATTAATACATTCTAATTGACATTAATAATATCATGTCATATTATCTCACTCTAATGTTACAAAAATTTGTGTCATTCCATATGGATTAGGGAGAATACCTGGAATTTGTATGTAGAAGGTTGTGATATCCCTAGAAGAAGTAGACATTGTACTTGGAGGGAAGCTGTTGAAAGTTGTAGGACTGTGTCACTGCTTACATTTCAGGTTTGTTTGTATTTATTTTGTATTTAGTTTCTCTAAATAATTTGACATATAAATGAAAATGTTTAAGCACTTTAAGATCTAAATTTATTTCATTTATAACCTTTTGAACATATTTATAGGTTAGGTATCTTGATTCTTATATCAAATGGAAAGATATTGTATACCCATAAGATCATTTTCCTGATTTTAAGGTTGTGGACAAAGAGGGTCTTTATTTTAGGAATGCTACCTTTTGTGGGAAAATATATGAAGGTGGTGAGGCTAAGAATTTATTAGACATTGGAAACATGAAAGACATTCCTATGTATGTTTTCAAACATGGTAGGAAATTTGAAGAGATTGAAGGTACTGTATTCCATGTTTCCCTTGATCTATTCACATATCGGTGTTCCCTTTCATTATAATGTGGTGGTTGTGTGATGTGCTGAAGTTTTCTATTAATTTGTTGATGAATAAATAATTTTTGGATTCAAGTAGGTTTGTGTTACAAATTATTTTGGTTTGAAGTAAATTTCTGTTAGTAATGGGTATGTGAAGAAGGAAGTGACCAGGTGAAATCTTGTGTTATTGAATACAACAACAGTATAGATGTTGGCCTATTTTTTAGCCTGAGTATGTCCTCAAAATATTTTTGATTCCCATCAGTCACGAGGATTATTCCTCCTTCAAGTGCTTCAGGAAGTTAATCAATGTAGAGAACACCATCATATAAAATCAGTAGTTGCAAGTATAAGCACAATTATTCACTTCCTGCGGTTTACTCTAACTCATCGGTATTTCTTTTGTATTTTACCCATTCATCTATTTGTGTTTTGATATTCTTCTTTCATTCACTAGGCAAAAATGATGAAATTAATGACTGTGTGATTAAAAAAGTTAGTCACCGCTATTATTTCAAGTGAATTACTACTAAATTTGAGCAATTTTAAGTAACCGAACTAAAAATGACTAACTAAATTAATTAATTTTAGTCTAGGAATAAAAATATACGAATTAGATAAGTGACAAAACTAAAAACGACTAACTTAAACAAGACTAATTTAGTCTAAGGATAAAATATATGACTAGATAATAGTGAATAAACTAAAAGCGACTAACTTAAATGACTAATTTAGCCTAGGATTAAAATACATGACTAAACTAGTAATGACATTAATGCAAAACACTAATATTATAGTCCAAGAATAAAAATAAGGACTAAAAAAGGACATAAATTTAGTCATTTATGTCAATAATTTAATCGTGTCATGCCACAAATGGAAAATTGCATTTTTGATATTGAAGTGTTACATTTCACTTATACAACATCTTCCTAATCCATCCACCTCTCTGCGAATAATATTATACCCATGATTCCCCTTGCTAAAATACGAGTTTTGATCCGCCCCCAACAATCAAGCCGATTGCTGGCTGCCGCCCGCACCCCGTCCCGCCCAAACCCTCACCCAATCACTACACAACGCTCTCGCAACACCGCAACGCCCCACCAACACGAATTTTAATCAAGAGCACAACAAAAGTGAATTGAAAGTCAACTAATGCCTTATTCTTATTAAAAAATATTGACCATAATCGCTCCATCTTTTAATCGAGATAAATAATAATATACATATAAATACATATATATATATATATATATATATATATATATATATATATATATATATATATATATATATATTATTCTTTTTAAGTCATTGAGATAACAAATTAAAATCTAAGAAAAATGTTATAATCATTTTCACTATTTTCTCAACGAAAAAATAAACTCCCTTTGACTCGCCAATTTAATGATATGCAATGCAACCTCATGATCATTGCAAGAATGTCCATAAAGAAATCATAGAATTATAATAATTTTCCCAAATTATTGAAATTGGATTTAATTCTCGCTCTTGCTCTTGTTAAAAAATACTTCACTATTTACATGAATATTTATGGATATGGAAGGATGATACATATATTTATAGACAATTGAGAAAGAGATTTTATAGAAAGTTAAAGGTTATAATTCATATTATTATCTATGCTATTTATTATTTTATTTATATTTTAATAATAATATTTATGAAAAATATTATATTACTTTATGATTATTGGTTTAATAAATATATTTAATTTTTATATTTACCAAAACAAATATTAATAATGGAAAGTAAAAAAATAATTACTTTATAATAATAATAAAAAAGTTTGGTGGTATGTTTAATACAATACATTTTATATAAAGAGTGTATTTTTTTATTTTAAGACAAGCTAAGACAAATAATAAAAAAGAAAAAATTTCTATTATGTAGATGTTCGCTTTATCAGAAGGTAAAAAATTCTCAATATTGTGAATCTGTATGCTGAATTATTCTTAATATTAAAATTGATTACAATGATGAAACAAATATATATATATATATATATATATATGGTTATTAATCATATATTATATTATATTTATTATATATATATTAATATATATTTATTATATATTTTAATCTAAACTTTATATTAATTAAATTCCACATATTAAATCATCACCCATCTATATGTAATGTTATGGCATTTTATTAAAGCCATATTACAAAGGATTTAACTGTTTGGGTGATGAGACTGTCAATGATGTTACTATAGTAACCCTGCAGCAAATATATATTCGGTGGGAAAGGTATATTCATATATTTTTACAACTGACTAATATGCTATGTTTAATGTTTATTTTCACTTATTTTCCACCAAGGAGACGACAGTGGTTTATTTCGCATCACGATGTCGCACATTGGCACGGCACACTGTGAGAGAGGGCATCGAAACTAAGTCAAGTCAAATATCTGCATGGGCATGCGTTGATTTTATCAGAAATGTTGGTATGAATCCCGACTTTGAAACTCGCCGTTCAACCGGTTTAACTGCCCTGCAGCTGACTAGGCCTGAGGCGCCAGTTTGTCAAAGTCAGGTCAAGGATATGGCTGGTAAGGCCACATTGGAAGTCCATCAAAGTCAAGGAGAGGTCAGTTATTGATTTCACCATAGTGACACCAAGAATAGAGGGAAATCGTGTTGTTCTTAGCCAAAGGCTATGTAGTTAGTTCTCAAATTTAGATAAAAACTCGATGAAAAATGGCCGTGGCTGGTTATTTGGCGCCAAAGTTTCTGATGTATAGACTTTGTGGTCGCTTGGCGAGAGGGTTATTTTAGGGCTGCGAATTTCTATATAATCGATACTATCATGGATAAAGACACATTAGATGTAATCCTCCTGGAGGCTTTTAGAAGAGGCTTTGGCCGCAGCAAATAAAAAATTGAAGTTTGTATACCTGGATGCCTGTTGCCTGATTTAATATTTTTTTTATTTCCTCGGTTTGTGACCGTTTCCCCGTTTGTTTTAAGATATTGTCGATTCATACGTAGCATCATTGTTTTTAAATCACAATCTACGGTAATGGAAGGGGTCAACGTCCATTCTTCGCCTTTCCTTCAAACCGTATTACTAAACTTAGCCGTTGCCTCTATTCGCCATCGTATATGTTGACTTCGATCTAAAGAAATGTACCGTTTATGATCTCATGCGATTAAATAAAACATGTAATAGCTTCCGAGGCTCCACACAGACCTATATACTGTGACTCCATGTCTGTCCTAGTCGAACCGGCAGTGGTGCCATATATCATGGGTGCCGAGTTCTAGCTAGTTGAGGTAGGTCAAGCCGATCCATGAAACTGGCCTGGGGATAAGATCTCTCTCTCGTCATAGTGTGCATATGCGTTAATATATTATATAACCATATGTATCGTGTTCATATAGTATATAGGTTCAGTCCCATTCTAGTTCCAAGAAGGCCCGATTCTCGCTATCACTTACCTAGAGGGGCTACTGCTGGTATTACAGGGGATGGAAGGCGGGCAAAATCTAATGGTAATAGATCAACTTCAACCTGTCATAATAGGAGATCACTACATGTTAGTATATTACGTAAATAAGGTAAGATGTACTCATCACAGTGTTTCCAAGGATGAATTAATAATTTTATACTAATAAAGGGTGTGTACTTCCATAACAAAGGGTAAAATGGTCTCATAGTAATACGTAAATTTTGATCAATCTTATCAATAGAGTGACTAGAACTTATCGATTAAGGTAAATAAGAACCATGTTTTCCATTCCAAAGATCACAAGATTCAATTGAATCAAGAGGGAGTATTTGCCATGATATGTATCACCCTTTGAATCACTCATAGTACAGTGGCACATCACTAATACAGAGTATGCACATATCATAAGCTAAGACCAAGATTCAATCTAATCCTAATATGGAAAGAGCTGGGTAAGGTAATATGAGTATTGTTACCATAAGGTATTGACACATCCTAGCAAAGGGTTATGATTGGGATAGAGTGTAATCCGCATAATATGGATCACATTCAACATGATAGTAATACGTGTTAAGCTATATGAGGCAATTAAGAGCTATCATGATATATACGGATTCCCCTTGCCTACAAAGATTCAATGACCTTGCCCGATGCGACAAGCTGCATTATGTTCCTTATCTTAACACTCTCTGTGATAAGGTAAATGTTACATCTATCAACCTTTAAGTGTCTAAGTGATCTTACTATGATATATTGATCATCCTAATCAAATCAATGGAATCTAACTCCATATGTAATATAACGCGAAATACTGAATCAATTTAATGAACACAACCAATATGAACTAATATATATGTGAATTAAAAAGGCCCGATCCATTACATATGAACCATTACATACCGTAGTCAAGTTCTAAGGGCAAACCAATCTAGACCCTAGCATCCGTATCCTTTAAAAGGCTTCCAACCCTACATTGTGAAGTACAAGAACTTCGAGGTCGCTTCTTCTCAATTCTAGATTTCAAAACAAATTCAATATTGTGCTTTCAACTCTTTAATATAGTAAGCTCATTTTACCAACCAAACCTACACAAGGGGATTCAATTACTACAATCTACCAAGCTTCAATGGTGTTCTTGGCCTCATCCTACATGTGAATAAGGACAAAGATGCCCCTTTATCACTCCCTCGTGAATGTCCACTTTCACTCCACCCTACAGAGTATGCCATGCATTCGAGATGAATATGATGATCACAATTCTAGATTTTTGAGTCTTCACATGTGTCTGAAAAATACAGAGGCATTTTAGAAGGCCAAATTAGATCGTCTTCCACGAAAATACATGTGAGGCATTTTTAGAAGGCATTTTGTGATCGTTCATTGGCATTTGTGGTTGCCAAATTGATGATCAGAAAGTGCATTCTTTTCGCTTTTCTTAATGCTATGTCCGACTTGTCCGAGCACCTCTCGTTGGTCTTTTCCGTGCTCGGATCGGTTTCCCTCATGCCTATTTTGGCTCGGCCTGAAAACACCCATCCGAGGCATGTTCTCGATTATTTTATCCTCCTTGACAAGGATCTCGCGGCTACCTAAGTGGCATCTATCGTGCCCGCTTCAACAGATTTTTATATATGAGGCTATTTTGGCTCAATGAGGTAAGCCTGGCCCTCTTCCTGAGCAGCTCTAAGATCAAATTTCGACATCAAGCAAAAATATATCCACGCAGAAGGTAACACTCGTGGAACTTGGAAGAATTTCACGTTGTTCCGGGAGGGCACTTTCACAGTTTGTCAAGTTTTCAAGCAATTTTTCCAGAAAATTTTATCAATTTGAACTCAATCCAAGGGCATTTGAGGTTTTTCATTGTTTTCCTCGGAAGGCATTTTGTTGGCATCTAAAAAACTGTTTGTTGAAGGGTAAAGAAGCACTGGCCAAAATACTACCAAGGGTTTTTGAGTCGGGGCTAAAAAAGATATTTGCCGAACCACTTCAACATATTGAATAATAGTGTGTTAAATTTTCTAAGAAGCTTGTTTGAATCATCTTGGGGAGTACAATTCAGCCTCTCATATATATAAAAATTTCAAACACCGAAGACATCAAGGATATTTTCACGCAAAGATTAAAATCAAATATATATCAACACGTATATGTACAGAAGAGACACTTCCAAATCAAAGGACAAAAAGAATGAAAATTGATCATGAGTCAAGGTTTCTTCATTTCCTATGGTATGATCTTTTCACAAAGAAAGGGAAGACTTGAGATCTCTAAAGGCATCTCTGCACAACATCAGCGTAGCGGCACTTTCCTTATATCAAGAATCTTGAGAGGTATAAGACATGTTATGTTCAAATTGTTGAGGAAAGAATTTGTTAGAGAAGTATACAAGCAAGGAACAGAAATGTGGGTATAGTTATACAACCAACATTATTGGATGGATTTCCTTTCAGAATTAAAGCACATAGTGAAGATGTTGTTAAGTAGAAATTACACTACTAAGTATGAAACATGTTACTATTTTTTTATAAGATTTCCCACCTCTTTGTACACCCTAATATATATATTTCCATCTTTTATTAGGTGTTAATATTTCCCTCTATACGCTCAGTTCTTGGTAAAGTGTTGCCAACAATTTACTGAATTGTAGATTCGTAGCTACATTTAAGTTTGCTTCGTTTACTTCCCTAGAAGTGGTTTACAGCTTAATGTTTTTATTTATTTATTTTTTAGATCATTTACATAGTCGATGAATTGACATAAATTTTTATCTTTGGATTCTGATAGTTTGATGGTTTCAATGTCTGATAAATTATGGGTTTTGCTTTCAGAACTTCAGATTGTGAAGATTCCATACATTTGAACCTTATTTCATTTATTTCATTAAGCATGTTATTATTTCCTTCATCATACAAAAGGGGTAAAGGTGAATCTAAACACGGGTCAAAGACAGATCGTTGAGTCATATTGTAAGGCCTATCATTTTGAATTTAGCATGTCTTTGGAACACGCAGAAACGGTTGCAGCGGATACTAAGTTTTTCTTTGACAGTCTTTAATATCCATTTGTACGTTTTGAAATGCTTCCTGGTGCAGAAATTTACCAAGATATGCTTGTGGTTAGGGCATTAAACAAGCTTCAATCCAAATAAGGAAATGACCTGGAAACGTGCAAATTTGATGATGTGGGGATATAGATCACCTGGAAAATTTTATTTAGTTCATGTCTATAAAGTCACATGTTTTGACTGCTTGTGCTAAATCTACTTGTTAGACAGAACCAAAGTAAGTTTTAATTGACTTTATAGCAGAGCTAATGACCAATTTCATAAGCAAGGCGATTCAGATGGTTTACTCATATGTAACAAGTCTTACACTATGTAGATTTTTATTCAGTACACTGCGGCAAGTCGATAATTGTATATAATTTACTCATATGGAATATAAAATATTCTTTATTGTTTTTCTTCAGCACGAAAGCGGAAAACTTCCATAAATTCAAATCCTGGAAGATTTTGTAGAGAAATTACAGTCCATTAATATTTTTCATTTCATCACCCACACTATTTTTGATATTTGTTTTCTTTGGGCTTTCCTAAATGTGTGTTTTAGTGTGGAAGTGCCACATTGTTTTCATACAACAAGATTCTAAAGACCTATCCTTTTAGGACTTGTTGCTTTGTTTAGTCATTTATCCATTTCAAGCCATTGATTTGGGTTGTATTAATGAATCCATATAAATTACCAAGCTAGGACATTTAACAATGTTTGTGGGAGATGTTGTGGATTGAAGGGTTGATTTTTTTAATGGTATACTCTTGTTTGGTCATGCATATACTTTTCGCAAATCTTGTGGGACTCTTATTCCATGTTCATGTCATTTTGGAGATAATTGATGTAGAGTGCAGCGGGCTTCCTAGAAATTGCATAGGAATCGAGCACGTGCTTTAAAGATGTTAATTTCCTTTGTCATCCATATTACTTCAGGCCTATGCCTTTCACCGAGATTATGTTTCTACCGTTTATACATTAAAGCCACCATTTATGGTGGCTGTCATTGTTGTCTCTTGTTTCTCCATGTGTGGCAAGTCCTAAGGAAAGGACATTCGGTGATTTTGTGAATGTTGTGTAACACCTTCTTCAAGGTTTGCTATTTTAGGGTTATGGCCTTTTTGTTTTAGTTATGAATATTACTTTTCATTTCTTTTGGACTCTTATTCAATGTTTATCCGGTAGATATTCTTGTGACAGTAACTGTAATGCTTGCTTAGATGTTGTGAAGGACTCTTAGCATGTGCTTAAAGTATATTAATTAATGCCTTATTTGTATGGTCCATGGATATCATTTTTATTGCTCTATATGTTCTCTCCAATGACATTTCAATTGTATTGATTGCGGGGCAATTACACCGGAACCTTGTGTAGCTTGGTTTGGTCAAAATTCCCTTCTCTCAAATTTTGATGTGACATATTCATGTGAAAGAGTTTAGTTGAGGGTGGAAAAGGAGCTTTTAGAGGTAAAATAACATAGATTCTAAACACGATGCGTAATCTGTTGTATGCATCATTCTTGTGTGTTTGTCTACCTACATATTCTAGATAGAGTATGTTGTAGAATTTCTTGTAATAATATTGTGTATTACTAGTAAATGAATTGAAGGTTCAACTAGGATCAAGTTTCCCTTACACAAGAAGGCCATCGAAATTATATTGAGATGATTAGCTTCGATACAATTCATACGTAGCATATTAATTGTGAGAAATATTACATAAAGCAGAGAATTCCTCTGTCTTGAGGAGGACCAGGTTTCTATATCCCAATGTCGATGCTATGCAACACCATGAGATATGCTATCTTCCCTCTTGGGCTCTTGAGAGCCCCATTGACTCTTGCGGTTCGAGGTTTCGTTTCAAGGCACCATCAAAACAAAAAATGAAGGCTTTTGAGTCGACTCCACTCATGAAATAATTGTGGAGTTATATAGTATAACATGATTGTGGACACCACACAGGTCCCAGGGTGAGGAAGAAGAACAAGAATATTTAAAATTAAATTGATCTAGCAGTGAAGTTCTTACTATACAGATCTTAATGCGAAATAAATTTAATCCTTTTCAAATTAAGATGTTTATATAGCGGTGCTTTAGCTTTAATTGCCACCATCTCCATTTCACTCATCATCTATTTGGAAAATGGCACGATTTTTTGCCGACGGATTTCCAACATACTAATTTAGACAATGACTAGACCCTTTCAAAAGAGCCTTGCAGACAGAAGGACCTTATGTAATGACTATGACATGTCCAAATTAGTTGCTTCGGTAAGATTTGACTACTTGAGCAGAGCTCTCAAGGCCATTTACCACCACTAACCAAGCCGCCATAGTGAAATGGAAATCTAAAAACGAGACGATGAGAAGATTCCAAACTAAAGGCAAAAGAGCACACTAGGAGGGACCCTGGATCCCTCTCCTTCTCATATTTTAAAGAGGTTAATATGTTGTCATAAGATAGGGTCAAATAGAAAATATTAATCTTTGTGAGCATCTTTGAATTCCATATTTTGCTCCAGTTTCGGCTTTGTGGGGAAGTGAACGACAAGAGAGTTTGTTGGGCTGGCTCATGGCGGATGCTAGGCTAAACCCCACACAGCTGCAGTCCCCAGTTCCTATAGGTTCTTAAGGGCACAACCATGCAATTTTTGTTCCATTGAGGCCACCAAATGGAACAAATCACAGGTGGAGCCCCAAAATCAGCCCTCTCAATAATCCTAAAGCTCTGTCCCATGAAGAAATGGAGGGAATTTTCTCCTTGCTTTGTCCAATCATATCTTTAAGGTGAGATCCACAAAGGTCATATTTAGTGACCCATGATGTTATCTTCCAAATATTAATATTTACCATTTCCTAAAATCCAGATGGCGATCCATTATTATTGGAATGTCGGATTTCATAAGTCAAACATTTCTTGATCATTAAATAAATTTAGCATATGCTCTGGAAAGATGGAATTGCCTTGTATCTTTATAAGAAGAATTGGGTGATTACAGAGCAGAGGTAATGGTGTGGATTTGGTCTTCAAAAGTAAAAATCATTTTCTTTCAAGATTACATTGGAGTTCTTCAGTGTCCAAGCAAGACATGCTCCAAGATCACACTCATGATAATATAGTCCTAAGTTCCCAAGTGAGGAATATCAAGATGCAATTTGAAACTTGAAGAAATGCACTTCTTTCATTGCTGTTTCTTACAATATTTTGTGTAGATGATCTGAGTCACTTGGTTCATGTTTTTCTTTGAATTTAAGCTACGTAATGTTAGACTTATATAATCATTCATTTGCTTGCATTAAGTAGCGACCATTGTTGATCCCTTTAAGACATGATGATTTGTATAAACGATTGACAAAGTTTGCTTACTTGTTGTAGTATGTCTAAATTCATTTTAAATTTCAAATTTAGTGAACACAATGACATAGGATGCATTTTCCTCTTCCAAGAATTATGAGCCTAAATTTTTGTCTTCTTAAATACCTTGATCAAGGTTCTTGTCTTTGCTCATCGGGGCGGTGGTTACCTTCATAAGCCATAAGCTCAACGTATCTTGCTAAGATAGTCACATCGATCCTCTTTCTTCTAGGTTGTGATTATGACTAAGAAGCAATTGCTCGACATTCTCCACCAAGCCAGATTTAGGGTGTGGTTGGGTCTACAGGGGAGTATGTTTTCTATGACAACAATGTCACGATGTTTCTTCCAATTGATGGTTAGATCACCATCTTTGCTACTATTGAATTCGTACTTGGATGCTAAGAGTTTGTACAATCCTTTCCCTTATATTTAGTTTCTACAACCCTAAAGGGAGGACTTTTTGGAGGTGGCAGGTGGTCTAGCCATTCAGCTTAGAAATGTGAATAAACAATCTAAATAAACAAGCGATAATATTAGTCTGTAATTGGAGAGAAAGCAAAGATCTTGGAAATGTTCTCCATCTGAGCAGCAGGACCTTCTCCATGAGGGCTTTAGCAATACATCCGGTCTACAAGAATGCCTCCAAAATTTGCTTCTTCCAGTCTTTAATAGATCTTCAACAATACCACAAGGATGTCACCTTAGTAAGCAACCTATATAAACTTGGAAAAATCTTAAATAGCCTCCTTCAATAAATTCAATGATTATTCTCCAATCTCAAAAGTGCTTCACGAAGCTCCCAAAAATATGTCTTGTGTGTGTAGGCCTCCCAAAAATGTTTTAACCCTGCTCAAAAAACTTGAACCTGAAATGTGCTCAAATATGCCATAACAAGGCATGTATGATTAGATTATTTTCCACATGACTCGGTTCTGAAGCTCTCCTCTGAGATCTGAATTTTTTGTTTGTAAATAAGGCTCAAAGCAGTCCTTTAGCTCTTGTCTCAAACTTTAATGCATGAACATGCCTTTAGCTATGACCTCTAACACAAGCTTATATTGCATCCCCTTCTGTGGCCTACACGGGCCTAGTGTGGCTCTTCTTGACACAGAGATCCGAAAATCCCCAATTTGTAGGCATTTCGGAGATATGCCCCATATTGACGATGAAGTGTGTCTTTTTTTCTCTCCAACGGTTTGTTTGTAGCATAGATAATCCAAATCATCCATAAATTTGTTGCAGGTCTTTCTCTTAGTAATTTTGTTGTGACCCCATCTTCATGAATGAAACATTAGGATAAATTGAAGCTAGATCGGGCATTTCTTGGGATCACCCAGCAACTTTGGGATCCCATATTCAGATGGGAATACTCTTGGACATGTGGGTATTGATAAATATAGCATCTTGTGGCGGACATTATTCGAGAAATGCGAGGGGAGCTAATACTTGACTTCTTCAAACCCACCTATCCATTGTTATCCTCAAGTTTATGAGTTCCAACGTTTATGGATCAAACATAGGAACAATTGTATGCGGCCATGAACACCATTGTTGTAGACGGGAGGTATTTTATATGAGAAATTAAAGTTAGAATAATTTAGTTAGGAGAAGAAACTCTTGCTGAAGATAATTATCATACCGCCATGAATAATAGAGAGCAAACACAGGAAATGATTTGTTCAACATGTAGTTAATCAATTATGGGTTTGCATAAGTCCTCTTGTTTTCTAGATATTGGTTTGTTCTTTAAATATGACAAACTATTCATCTTCAATAAGGATTCCTTCAACAAATGGAATGGACCTTTCTACCTTTCTCTCATATAGTTCAAAGCGGCTTGATGATATGATAAGACTTCTTTTATTCCTCATCGAGTCCATGTCATATGTAGGATGGCTTGTCAAAGAAAAATAATGAGACCTTCACTCATACATTTTAATAGGCAATGCGATTGGAGATACACATAATTATGGGTGCCAAAGTTTCTACCATAGTCAAAATCACAGAATGGGAGTGTTGGTCTCTTGAATCTTAAAGTCTTGATTTCCCTTTTGCACTTAATTTATATTTACATTATTTGTAATTTCAACTGTTCCTAACAAATTGATTTTTATGTATAGCGGGTGTTTTTCAAAACAATGTGATTTTCATTACGGTTTCTCCAATCCCCAAACACAGGGAAATTTTAGAGACCATGTGGAGAAGATTGTTCGGAGGAAGAAACCTGATTTGAATATTGAAGATGCACATAGGCAATTTCATGCAATGATGTTTATGGTGACAAACGAACTCTTGTGGTGTTGGATGATGTACGGTCTGTAGCAGTGTTTGGAAAAATTGTCATTTACGAGTGAAGGTTTTAAGACCCTTTGTGAAGAGCTTGAGATCGTTCTGTCATCTGCACAACAACCCTCTACCGAGCTTTATGAATTGCCATTGCTAGATGATGTCGATGCTCGCCCCTTTTACGCTTTTAGGCTTTGGACGAAATCTATTCCAAGTAATGCGGACATGACTAGTGACGGTATCTGGTTTATATGCAATATATTATTTTACCAAGTACTAGGATTTAGTTCAATTTAATAGTTGTGACACAATGTTCTTATAAATGTCCCTAATTACAGCAATTAATACGGTGGCATATCCTGTCGGGATATCACTATAGTTTTACATAATTCCATATTATGTTATACTATGCTCATATGATAATTGTCATTAATCCATTAAAATAGATTCTAGCCATATGTATATTCATCTTCATAAACGTCAAGCAAAAACGTGAGTGAACTTTATACTTATCGAGGCAACTATTCATGCTTTCAACGACTTTTTGTTTTTAATTGTTGATTGGTTTCTACCTACGGAGAATTTTCACATAGTGTTGCTAATGTATGAATCACGGTGCGAGAGGAATGTAAAGATACGCCACTTGCTCTGAAGGTGACTCTTTGTATGGTTAGCCTCATCAGAGCTGGGAGGGGTGCCAAGAACAAACTCTTAAAAGGGAAATATGCTCAGTTATCACAAAGAAGGGCTTAGATGCTGGAGACCGATGTTGATGCCCTGGATGAGGAAACACGGAGTGCTTCTTGAACTTGATCTCTCATTTCGAGAGGGATAGAAAGTGATGCATTATTGGATATTTGGATTTATGTGAGAAAGATGGGTGGCACGATGCTTTTGTCATCTGTGACATTAGAGCTTGCAAGCGAAATCTGTTGAATTTGAAGCAATCTCGAATTAAGCGCCTTCATTTCTAGCTACATTGTGTGCTCAATATCATTTGATCATGCTTCTCTGTCTTATACATTGTGTTGTCTTGGTAATTGGATGTAGTAGGAGCCAAGCAATCAATTATGGCAGTGCCTACGCTTTGTACTTTTCTCAACATGATGTCTGAGACTTGGCCCTATATTTGGCATCCTGAGTAGCATAGTTGGTAGAGGAAAGAGGTTTCTTATGCCTAAATAGGAGGGAGACATTAAGAACTTTAATAAATTTTTCTATTTCTATGAACCATAAACCTTTAATGATATCTAGGTGTTGATCATTGGTTCAAAATCTCTTAGAAAATATATGCAATAACCTATAATATTCTAATCTAGCTTTGCTTCTGGTTCACCTATGCTTAGGTGATGGAAGACAATCGGTGGTGTGAGATGAATTTTGGTAGACGAGGCTTTGGTATTACTCTTTTAAAGCAAATACATTCTTCCATCATTTTGAGTTACATGAAGACAACTTTGAAAGTCCTCATAGTGTTTAATTATGGAGTGCAAAGAAAGTACAGTGAACGGTCTACGGCCCTATCTTCACTTACTCGGCTTAGACTATTCTTCTGGAGAAGTTGGATGTACCTCCACTTCAAGAGCACATTAAAGTATTGCAAAACTTAGAGAAGATATCTACGAGACATTATGTGAAGGGCTTGGAAATATGTCCCAGGTTCAACAACTCCAGAGTCCAAGCCTAAAGCTTCCCTACTGTCTGAGATTTTATCTTGGACCAACATTTGTGATTTAAGAGGAGTTACCCCTGAGTATACGCGACACGTCTTACATTGAGGAAGTGAGTACATCACTAGTAACCACCTTCTTATTGGTCTATCACTTAGCATAGTTCTTCCCGAAAATTTTCCTTTGGATTAGATTACGAACCCCGATGTTGAACACTCACGATCCTAGGTGTCTGAGATCCAGGAGTCACAGCCCCGTCTCCTAGGCTCATATTTAAACTCAAGGGCATTGATATGGGTATTTAGAGATTGATTACGCAACTCATGCTCCCTAGGCTCTTGAGGACTTTGGTTACGTCACGATTTGTCTGCAACCTCACATTCGATAAGCTCTTCGGAACTCGATTACTTTACAATTTATCTGCCTGACTTCATGTTCCATAGGCTCTTCGGGAGGCCATGGTTGCTACGACTTGTCCTCGGCGAAGGTGGACCAATCATTGATGAGTTTAAAGATATTATCTCTGGGGCACAATCAGACAATTTCTTTTGTCTTCTGTTCCTCGATTTACATTCAGCATTCTCTGTGGATAAGCTGTGATCTGGTATCTCGTAATTTTACACCAATGTTTGTTTCTTCGAATTAGAGAAGGCAGTATTATCCCGGAAATCTTACCTCATTGTTGAGCTGGGGAGATCTCTCTTGTTGCAAACTACGCGGGTATTCTTGTGAGTCGAGTTGTTGGAGTCAAGACAAATATGTTAACAAGAATTTCATTGTAATTGATGGCGGCATGTTGAGAGCTTATTAGGCCTAGCCTTTATGGAGCTTACCAAGTTAGTACATAAATTTGACTTGGGGCAAACCCAACTTTGATGCATGATTGAAGGGATGATCATTTCCAAATGGATATAGAAGGGATAATTTTCCTAATTTTGTAGATCTCCTTGTGACAAGAAATATTCTGTATTGAGATTCCCAGATACTAAATAGACCATTCTTTCTCACTTAATAGTACCCTGATCAAAGAGGATTGTGATATATAAGATCTTATAAAATGATTTTGAAGATTTGTCTTTGCTTCAGTATTCTTCTTGATACACGACACATTGAGTTAATTTCTCCACTTCCCAAAGGCAAAAATTCAAACTTTTGATGTTGTTGGAAACATCATGAATTATGAGACTTTTAAGAAAAGAACGAGGGGAACTTCAACTCCATAAATGGTAGTTAGTTATAGGACAATAATTATCACACCTAATATACTTGCATGATGAAGGAATTGATTTTCAATATGATATTTAATTGTTTCTAGAATTATTTTGTGATGCTTCTTTGAAGGCATACACTTGTGGCTTAACTTTGATGGCCATCCTCTGAAAGCAGGAATGGTGGTCCATGACGTGGGAGCTTCTTGCATAGTATGGCATCAACTTACAACTTAAGAATGGGGCCCATTGATCTTTGAGTAAGTTGAGTTATTGAATGCATATTTTGTTCTAGATTGGAGTGAATCTTTATATTTTTGAAGCTTGACAATGCTGATTTTGATGATTGAGAGAATGCTAGACAAATTCAAGATGATGGATCCAGTTAGAAAGATAAGACATGCGGAAACAATTGTGAGTTAACTTTGCTATAACTCATGACATTGTTGTTAAAAATAAATGTATAGCGTACAAGAATAGTCAGTCTTTCTTATCAAAGTTGCTAGTGTTGGGTAGTTGGTGTTGAACTTAGGATCTTGAAAATTAAATTTTGGTTTGACGTTAGATTTGATATGAATATTTTTATGTTAAATCTCTTTATGACGAGGATAAACTTTTCATTTCCCTCTTCACAGGCTATTAGTGTGTTCTCTGTATGGATTGCTTCATAGAGTGTTTTTGTATAGCAGTTTATTGAAGGTGTTTGTATGACATCTTTTAAAGTTGTTAGAAGGCATTTTTGGACCGCGTTCTTGTCTTTGGCCTTGTTACGGCTATTTTGAGAATATATATAGACACTTTGAAGATGTATATTTGCACCATTATGTTGTTTCTTCGGAGTAAAGAGAAATTTGGTATTATCGAAATCTTACACTCATTGTTGAGCACACAAGGAGATCTCTTGTTGCAAACTCACAATTGTTCTTGTGAGTCAATTGTTGGAGTCAAGAAAAAATGGTAAAGAACTTCATTGTAATTGATGGCGGCATGTGGAAGCGATGATCATTTCCAAATGAATATAGAAGGGATAATTTGTCCTACTTTTGTAGTCTCCTTTGTTGACGGAAATATTCTTGGTATTGAAGTTACGGATACTAAATAGACCATTCTTTCTCATGATAGGCACACGGTCTGAAAGTTGTGATATGAGATATAAAGTGATTTTGAGATTTTGATGTTTCTATTTGATAATTCATTGTGATACACGGCACATTGAGGAAAGGACAGAGAACTTCCAACTCCGAAATGGTGGTTAGTTATAGGACAATAATTATCACACCTAATATACTTGCATGATGAGAAGGAATTGATTTTCAATATGATATTGAGATTGTTTTTCTAGAATTATTTTGTGATGCTTCTTTGAAGGCATACACTAGTGGCTTAACTTTGAGTATGCCATCCTCTTTCGATTAGGCGGGAATGGTGGTCCATGATGCGGAGCTTCTTTTGCGCATGAGTATGGCATCAACTTAATTACAACAGAATGGGGCTATAGCGAATCTTGGGTGGTTGAGTTGTGAATGAAAAATTTTGTCTCTAGTTTGGAGTGAATGCTATATTTTTAAAGCTTGACAATGCTAATTTTGATGATTGAGAGAATGCTGAACAAATTCAAGATGATGGATCAGTTAAAAGATAAGACATCTTTGAAACAATTGTAGGTGCTTGCTATAACTCATGACATTGTTGACCATCTTGTCTTATAGTGTACAAGAGCGATCGGAGGTCTTCTTGTCAAGTTTGCTAGAAATTTTGTTGGGTAGTTAAATTGTTGAACTTAGGATCTTGAAAATTACAAAATTTTGGTTTAGCGTTGCAAATTTTGATATGAATATTTTAGGTAAAATGTAGCGGATAAACTTTTCATTTTCCCCTCTTACGGGCTATTGGTGTGTTCTCTATATGGATTACTTCATAGTGTTTTGTATATGATTTATTGAAGGTGTTTGTATGACATCTTTTAAAGGATTGTTAGAAGGCGATTTGGACCCATTTTAAAAGCAGATGTAGCGACAATTTAAAGTTTTTAAAAAACCTTTAAATACCCCTGCAACACATTATTAACATTGATGGATTTAAATGAGGTTTGAATATTTAGTTTAAAATGATTATTTGAATCATTTGAAGAGCTATAGCAATCTCCTTAGGCGACTATTGAAGGATCTTTGATACCATCATTACTATGCCATTATGCAGGACAATATATTAGTGTTCCTTTATGTTAGTGTAACTTTCTTTTAAATTTAACTTCTGTTACATTCTTTGAAAGATATATATGAACTAAAATTTCCATATATTTCACTTAATTTATTGTTCCCCACTCCCAGGCGTTACTTTGCACCTCTCGGTGCAAGTACTGAATTACATAGTCATTACAAGGAAGACCTACCTAGTTACACTCTTCAACATTATAACTATATATAATTTTGATGTTTCTAGGTTGGAGATTGTACTATTTTCTGTTGGAGGATGCTACTATTGATGCGCACAAGGCTTTTGAGTTACTTGGTAGGATTCTCGCAAAATTGGTTGTTGAAGGGATATTCTTTATTCAAGGTATAACAAGGGAAATCAAGGATGGAGGTACATGGCCGGGAAGCAGCTTAGAAACGAGGGATTTTTGAGGTATTTCTCAAGAAGAAAATTTCAAGGTAGTCTTGCTCACAATTTTAATGCTGATCGATTTTGTGTTTATTTGGATCTCATGTTGACTAGTGAGCAGTTTGGTTATTTTTAGCTCGTGCTCACATTTGTTGGTTCACGAGCACTTTATAACAAAAATAGGCAAAGTCAAACAACACAAATGAACTACTAGCTCTTTTTTCATTTAATATTATAATGAAGTTTTAATAGAGGCATTGTTTGTTTGTTTATTTTGATTAGAAAAGGTTTTGCTCTTGGTTTTATGTGATTTTCAATTTTATCGTATAACGCATGTTGAGAAATGGGAAATAATAACGTGACATTTATTTTGCAGAAATTGATGTTAAAGGAAAATTGCTTTGACATTGTTGATGTTAAGGTATATGTTGTATAAACTATTTATAGTCTAATTTATATTATATTCTAGTGTTCATTGTTTTCATTTCTTACAGTGCATTATATTTTCTTTTGTTTTCAGAAAATGAAATCGGTATTGATGGTAAGAAGCATGAATTGAAAAAAGGAAGAGAAAAAACATTGGAGGCGACAAATGCAAAAAGAGGAGAAGCTGGTTTGGTGATACCCTTAGAACCAATATCTTGCATAAGACACACATATAGTGATGATCAAGTCTTCGAGTTGAGTGAATTTACACCTTAATGCCTTGACAACACAACGATAATGTTTTGTAGTGATGAAACATCATTTCATGTGTAAATTGTAGTCCAACTAATATAAAGTTGAAACTCATATTTATAATATTTTAACATTTCATATAATATAATATGTGTGGTTGAAGTATTTAGTTGCACTTGATGTTGTTCAGTATTGTAATTAAAATATGCGACTTTGTGTTTTTAGAATGATTATTAATGAAATGCATATAAACTACTAAATTAGTCGTTTATATAATAATGAATAAATATTTATTGAAAATGATAAATTTGTGACTGAATGATGACTAAATTTTGCATATATCATTATTAGTAGCTAATTTACAATATCTTATATCTTGACTAAAATTTAGTCACATTTCTTGATCATTAATTGGTTTCAAACAATGACTAAAACCTGCATATATATTATTGGCAATAGCTAATTTCTGAGTATCTTATAACCCGACCAACATGTTGGTCATAGTTCTTTGGTCATTAATTGGATTTCTTGGGTGATCATATAGTAATATATTTTGTTGTGTATTTGGTCATTAATTGTGACATTTAATGACCAAATCAAGATCAAATCAATGACTAAATCGGTGACCAAATAAATGACTAAATGAATGACTAAATCAATGACAAAATGAAAGACCAAATGAATGACTAAATGAATGACTAAATCAGTGTGAAATGAAAGACCAAATAGATGACTAAATTAGTGACCAAATCAATGACTAAATCAATGACCAAATCAATGACCAAATATACAACTAGATGACAAAATTGAGATAACCAATTAATGACTAAGCTAAAAGCGACCAAAAGTTGGTCGCGTTATAAAATCTTGTAAATTAGCTACTGGTCCATGATCGAAAAATGATCGTTTATGTCACGAATTTTGAAGTACGTTTTTTAGTAACAAAATTAGCCATTTGTACTAGTATTGTTAGTCACATGGAAACATTCTATGAGCCTATCACAACTACAATAATTATAAATGCTAATAGAAGCAGAGTATGGAGTCTGACTCACTACTATTGTGAAACATAATCCCATGACTATTATTACCAACAATACCAATTCTAATACTAACAAAGATAGAGGATGGCCTATTAGTTTATGTAGTATACCACCACTTAATGCTTGTTTTACATTTTCAAATATTTTATGAAAAAAATTTGATTGGGAGTATCTATTCAGCCAAATTTTCCCAACTCTGGCACCTCCCCAGGTGAGACAACCCACAATCCCCTAGGGATGATTAAGACTATCTATTCAACCAAATTTTCCCTAGACTGTCACTTACCCAAGTGAGACAGTACACCAGAGACAATTAAGAGTATCTATTGAACCAAATTTACCTCAATACTTGCACCTACCTAGGTGATAAAGCCCAATAAGGATCGATTAAGTAAGAGTATCTACTCAAAAAAAAATTCCCAGGTACTTTCACCTTACCAGGTGAGATAGTCCCTTAGGAGAAATTAAGAATATCTACTCAACGAAATTTTCCAAATACTTTCAGCTACCCAGGTGAGCTTACTCACTACCGGTAGTCAAGAACATCCACTCAGATAAATTTTCCCAAGACTTGCACGCACCCATGGGACTCTAGATGAGGGAAAAAAACACCCTTGTTTAACCACCCATTAAAGCCCATGTTGACTTGTTTTTTTATCTCAGTATTCAATTGATGCATTTTAACTAAATATTCATCTTCTGTTTTTCCTATAACTGGTGAAATTTTTGGTATAGGATTTGGAATTCGAAGGATAATCTGATAAAAGTAACTAGAACCTGCCCATGGGACATCCTCCTAGGGTGACAAAGACTATCTATTCATAAAAAAAATTCCAATACATGCAGCTACCCAGTTGAGAAGTCCCACTAGGGATGAACCTACTAAGGGAATTGAGAATATCTATTTAGAAAAAATTGTCAAGGACTTGCATCTACCCAGGTGAAATAGCTCACTGGAGACAAACATGTTTAGGGGAATTTGAACCTTGTTTGGGGAATAACAACACCCATGTTTTACCAACCAGCCAAACCCCATTAAAATTTTCTTTGACTATGTGTGTGTATGTGTTTTCCTTTTCAACCCTTTTCTCTATTTCTGCTTCTTGTGTGTGCTCTTGGAAAAGTTGACACAAGCTCAAACCTAGTGGAACGATCCATGAAAATTTTGTAAATCTCCATAGCCAAGAAAAAAATGTACTTGAGTCATAGAAATAGGAGATATATCTTCTCAATTTCTATCTTTTACATGCACATATGGTCATGGATTCAATTTTTTGTTTGTTATCGCATTCACTACGAAATATAAAGTCAAATGCCGAAAGATTCTAGCTATGGAAACTAGATCATCTATCACCTAAGCAGCTCAACTTATTGTTTTTTTTTTTGTTTCCTAGACTATTTGAAGTTCCTACAAGGATCAAGACAACAACGAGTGGTATTTTTTCATTTCAAGTCTATGCAGAACCCCCTGAAGACGAGGATTGTGTATGGGAATAAAATAGTTAATCACCTAGAGAACTTAATTCACTAAGATTCTAAATTTTTTTAATATCCTACAAAATGCATGATGGTTTTTTGCATTAGGTTAATAATATGTTTTCATTTTTTGTTTCAAATCACCATGACAATGGTCGTTAAATTTATGAAAGTTTTCAAAGTTCTGCCACTTTGAATATCAGTTTTCTAAATGTAAGCCATATTTTTGTAGAATATGTTCCCAATTTTTTTTTTTAACTAATGAAAAATACTAGGCAACATTATCAATGGGAAATAAATAATCATTTTGCAAGCCCCTCAAAGCGTTTCTAAGGTCTACTCCCATTTTCCCTCCCCAGTGGTTTTTTTAGTCAAGGCTAAACATCTTCATAAAATTATAAATTGTCTTAGGATAAATGGGTTCTTTTAGTGGTCAGCATAATTGTAAACTACAGATCTATCACTAAAAATATTTACAGATGATGGGGAATATTATCTACCTATGGAAGAGAAGCTCTACATTAAATATGGAAGTATTATGAATATGTTCCTATAATATTCTATAGCTTTAAAGATAGTAATATATTTACTCATGGGACATTCAAAGATAGGCAGTGCAACAATTGTGCCCCAAAAGTGATAGAAATAAATTCTTGTTGATTTTGTCTTTGACATGTACATTACTTTGCAGTTGGCTAACATTACTCATTCCATATTGGTGTAGGACAAAAATATTCATAGCACTAGTATACATTTAGCAATCTTGATTTATTCATTGGAGCATATGCATATTTTACACAGAATAGTTAAATTAGTTCAGATAGATTACAATCTCAAACTTGTTCTAAGATTTCTTAGAGAATGGAATAAATGTATTCTACTTGTATGTTTGGTACTTCGCAATAACTCATTTACACCTCCACTCGATTTTCATAACTTCCATAACCATTAGGTAGGGACTTGCAACTTCGATGTTATTTTTCTTGTTTAGTAAAATATTTTCCAAGACAGTTTTACAAAGTTTTATAATTTCTCGAAAGTTGTATAATTTATAATTTATAAAGTTTCAAGGTTTAAGTTTTTAAAGTCTAGTTCATTAAAGGGTGATATCTCAATGGAAGAGCACCTGCTTTACAAGTAGGAGGTTGGTTGTTCAATTTGATCATGCCCTGATATTCATATGGAATTCTCACAAAATATATTTTGACCATCACCAATGCGCTTATGGTGACATTTTCTGACCCTCACCAACGAGCTTATGGTGACATTTTTTGAGCCTCACCAAATATTAAATGGTGAGGGTCAATGAACCTCACCATATATATGCACCAACAGTGGCCGCCATGAAAGTTCCATCACAAAAAATTGTTTTTGCTCATATGAAATGGTGACGGTCACTATCTGTCATTATAATCAATATTCGTGATGGAACTTGAATGTCATGACAACACATAATTTCGGCAATGCCACCTTTGGTGAGGTTCAGTTTTTTGGTGACAAAGGATATTTTCGATCACCATTTCTCATATGAAATGGTGAAGGTCACTATCCGCCATTATAAATTATTATTGGTGACGGACCTTGAACGTTACCACAACACCTGTACTTTTGGCGGCTCTTTTGACTGCCACCAATGAGCTAATGGTGACATTTTTCACCCCTCACCAATGCTCTTTTTTCTTGTAGTGGTATGATCATTGACATGTTCCATAATCTCTTTCTTTCTTCAACATCTGGTGGTCTTGAAACTCACACTACAAAATGTCCAACCAAATATATTTAAAATCCTTAGAAGTGTTATTGTTTGGTGTATTAAACCTTTGATTTTACCCCTCCAAATCCTAGTCCTTTCTACCTTGAATCATATCATTTGGTTCATTTTCTTCAAATTTCATTATGGCATTCTTCTTATGGAATATTACACTAGTTGGATCAAGGCCCAAAAGATGTGAAAACGCAAAAGCTTTATCAAGATTATTCTATGGGCCAATTACTTTGGTGACAATAAAATCTTTTTCAATAGAGGTTAAGGAATTAGCTAACTCTTCTCTATTGAACACCTATCAATAAAAATATATTTCAAAAATATTGTATCATGGTTGAGACTTATGCCATTTTATTCTATATGGAGACCTTCTCTAAATGTTTACCTACCTTCAATTTTTCATGGGTAAGAAATTATTTCTCACATCTCCAGTCAGTCTTCTAGCTTTGAATTTCCTTCATTCCTTTTCCTTGGTTTCATCTATCACAAAGGAGCTTACATTTATTATCTTGTGTGTTGGTCCTATATTTCTACTATAAAGTGTATCTATCCAAGACATTATAACCCATTTAAATCTAATCTAAAATACTTACAACTTTGACATTTATCGTCTTTGAATATCTCCTGACATGGAATTAAATTTTGTTTCCTTGAATATCTCATGACAATAGCAACAAATTCCATTTAAATATAAACTGGTGAGTGTCAAAATTAGACGGGATCAAAATGGTAGATATGATCGACTTAGAATGGAAAATATGAAAATTTGATGGGTAAAGATGCAAGGATCCTTTTATGAGTGAAGTCGTGGGGTTAGGGCTACCATGAAAACATTTGTGACTAAAATGCGCCACTGCAATGGGGCCAAAATTTCATATCAAAATACGATGGAGGATAGCCTCAAATCATAGATTTCAAGTTGCAATGCATATTAGTAGCATCGACTCTTGTTGCAATTTGTGATTTCAACTTCTGATATTGGATAATCATAATTTGGGAGATCAAATCATTGATCATGTGTGTATTTTGCATTGGAGGAAGGAGTGAAGGTCGTCAATATGATTTTCAATTTGTGATGAGGAGAAGTATTAGATTGAAATCGCATGTCATAGAGACAGGGGAATATGGATTATACTAGAATTTTCACTGGTGATATATGATAGGAATCAATCGCAATTCCAATATTGAATTATTACAAATCATTATGATGGGTTTTAGTCACACTTTTTCTCTACGATATGTGAATAGGTAGTGACAAGACATGTTATTTGTGATGCAACTAAATGCTTATGGAATATGTAGTCACAAGAATATTATGTTTTGTATGCACAATCTGTATTATGTGTGTAGGTACACTTGGATTAATTTTCGATAAGTTCATGGTCCTTGCAGGGAACATCTTATAGGAACTCTTCTATTATAAGTTTTTAAGATGTGGATCTTGGAAATTTGTATGGATTTTTTATTAATGAAAATTCACCTCTAATTTTTTTTTCTATCTTCTATTGATATGAGTTATTCAATCATTGCTTTCTTATTCAGTTTTTTTGCATGCTTTCTTGCTGTAAAGTTAGTCTCATCTTGTATTTATGCAAAATTTCCATGAGTCATTTCCACATTTTCCCATGAATTAACAATGAAAAATGAAATATATCATTTTCCTACATTGCCACTACCCACACTACCATTATTATACTTTTTCCACGCTTTATTTTCTATAGAATATCCAATCATAAATATCTTGATTCTGTCAACCATTTCTAGTACACTCATATACATGGGTAGTTGGGATAATAGTCGAAGAGAATTGTTATGCTATGAATGGTTCATTTTTATTTGACCTATATCTGGCGTAATGATATCCCCACATGAATTTCCCACACTAATACTATTTCTGATTGTTTCCTCTATAAAATCTCTTTCAAATGTACCTCGACCTTCAACAACTAGTTCAGAGAATAGCCTAGCTAGAGAGTTACTATTTCAAATAAGTGTATTTTTGGATGTTTAAGCGTATGCATTAACAATGTTTCCTCTTGATAGATCAAGGTTATCACAACAAAGAAAATTTATTTGATAGGAGGAATCGATTTATTTTCCACTTGGTTAAAAACTTGAACTTAGATCATCAATAACATTTGATTGGTTCCAAAACTGTGATGAATAATCAGGTACCTATATCTTCTCTAGAAACATTCCCTAGACTTCTTTTGAGTGAGGGGAGTTGGTGTATATATCATTTTGGATATTCATTTTGTTCATCAACATGCTTTTCCAGTTCATTATCCCTTAGATGAAAACTCAATATACAAGATAGATTTTTCTATAGTGGTTTTTATTTTTCTCTAATCCCATGGAGTACTAGGAGCACGATATTTATATTCCTTATATATCAGGATGTCTAGAACTCATTAGATAGAATATTTAAGCAAGTTCTAATGGGTTGCATTTGAGAGTTTAGAATTTTTTCATATTACATATAAAACCAAGAAGAACAGTGTCACTGAAGCTATAAAATTTCCATCATCATATGTTAGGGCTCCAATATACAAATTAAAGAATTAAATAATGATATTATTTTCATATAGTAACTTCAACAATTATATTTCGACAAGGCCAATGTTCAAGCACCCGCCTTCTCCCAACTCAATTTAGTTTATTCCATGTATTTTTATAAGAATATAATCATGTATCACCTTCATCTAAACAATTAATGAAATGCACGAACATTGCAATCTTAAATGTTACAAAAAATTATATCATTACCAAATTGTAGCAATGATTCCTAGGTGACAACCCCTTGCTTTGAATGTTCAAACTTTACTATCTTTTGTTTAACACCATCCTAAACTTTAGTTAATACTTGGATCCTCATCATATCCATTTTCATATGCACCTATAAAACAACAAGATTAATAAGTAGAAATTAAATATTCAAGATTCAAGAGTTCATTAGCATCAAAATATATTACACGAACCCTAACACGTTAAAACCTATTATGACCATAGTTCATTGAAGGGAATGCATATGATTATGACTAGGTTATTTAAAGTGCTTATATAATTCATAAAACCAAAAAATATATGAATACTTGGAAAGACGATGGGGGGTCCAAATTTTTAAATGGACAAAGTAAAAAATTTGCATGGTGTTGTAGCCGCTACAACAATTGGTGAACCACTAGTAGAATCCAACATCTCTTAAATAGGTTGAGTGTTATTAATGATTCAAGGAAGTATTGAACCACATACCATGGGTACCAATTTGAGCTTCTTAACATTTAATAGATGTTCCACCCATTGTCTCCTTATCTAGGTCTTGCTAGTCTTTACATACTAAACCAAGAGCACACACATGTAACCCTTTGACGATGATATAGATAACATGAAATAGGGTTTATTGTGTTTATAAATTAAAGAGAGTTTATGGTGTTTCTCCATTATTAGTGAGCATCCATATCCTCTGTGGGGTGACTCAAGAAATAACAATAATTACTTCGCTCCCAATGAGTGTCCATAGCCCCAAAAAAAGTTTCTTACATCACTTCTCTACTCAAGAATACTTTCTCATGCCTTTACCCATTTATTTTATTTATTTATTTTCATAAAAATTAGCATCATTTATTAAGGCATTCTTTGCACTAGAGAAGATTAGGGATCCTGGCTTATTTTACAGGGAAGAAATTTTATTCTTATTTTACAAAAAATAAGATATTTTCTTACTTAGGTTTTCCCTCATGCCATATTTCCATATCACAACTCCAGCTAATAGGTGGACAATGAAAGCAGACAAAAAATATTCAAGACTATACCATAAATAATTTTCAAGATACAAATATAGATCATATGAACTAATTAGGGTTCCCCATGAGTACCTAGTCATGTTATCCTTGTTAATGGGTCCAAATCATTGAAAGGATATTTAGGACCTAGTTTTAGTACCCAGATATACAAGCTATTACCTTATGGAGTAGCCATCAAAACCCTGGAAAACCATTGCTGGGATTTCGGCACTACATCAAAATGGGTGAAGAAGCTTTATAGAGCTTTATAGGCTTGGAGAAACATGAAGCAATGCATATAAACATGGCTAAATGAAAAGTTAATTGAAGCATGGAATGAAAAAATAAATGCAGTTGAACAAAGAAATGCTAGAAAAAAAGACTAACATAGAAGAAAATGATCCATGCAACATATACTAAACTAAATTAAATATAAAAGAGAAATGTGATTCAATGTAAACAACAACTAAATGTAAATCAATGCAATGGAACGAATTGTATGTGAATGAACATAATACAAGCATGAAACTAAATATGAAACCAAGTGCATGCATAACTACTCTAGCAACAAAACAGCTCAAAATGAGCCTAAAACCTAATATAACTTAAAAATAGGTCAGGATTGTGTGAATTAAAATTTCCAATGTAGCCACCAGAGTTATTACCAACTTGCAAAAGCAAAGATGTCAGTGATCATTACCTATATAAAACCATGCGAAAATGTAAGGATATTTACTTATGTAATGGTATTGGGATGGTGATGAGCACCATCATTAGGTATAATTGGAGGGGTTAATTGTCACCTTTTTATCCATATTAGTATCTCTTTCTCACATTTAATTACATTATAGTCATATGTTTCTTAGTGTAGATGGTGATTAAGGCTTGTCATATTGCGAATGCCTAATATGGGTTAAATGCATGATAATCATGAATATATTCAATTTTTGTTGAAGATTGTGAAATATTATCTCAGAGTAGATAGAAAGGAGTGATTATAGGAGGGTTTTCCACCTCCTTAACTCGTAGAGGTAGTCAAGGAATCCTTGATATTCCCTCTAACAACTCAAAATCAAAGGCAACCAAGCAAGTGGAAGATTAAACTGCACCAAAGCTCCACTTCTATAGCAGTCAAAGGGGACAAAACACCTAATTTTTGGGGAGTAGTTGGTATCTACCCTTTAGGTTAAATAGAGCAGAGAAAGAGCTCATTAGGATTCGAATTTTGGAGGAAACTAGTAGACTCTTAGCTCTTGTGACAAACTTTTTAGACTTTCATGGTTATGTAATGAGACTATTTCTGCAATAAAATGAGTATTGAGGTTGTCCTTCATTGATTTAGTTTTAGAGAGCCAAGCTTGTGGGTTAGGGACCAATCCATTGGCCTCATCCTCTCTCCCTTGTGTATTTTTTTTTATGCCATTGTAGTTAGTTTACTTCAGGATTTTTAGCTAGTTTTCTTATATTTCATTTTATTGTTTTTTGTTTGCTTCCATTTCATGTTTTTTGCAGTTATGATATTGTGGATCATGGTACAGTAGCCTATAATCTCCAAAATTTGTGTTTTAAAGCCTCCCTATATCACCTCTTTCATTGGAGCCGTAGGAGAGAAAATATTCACCACAGGCCCAAAATTGATCTTAAGTTTATGGAAAGAATAGATAGGTTGATGTATTTGTCATGAACATGTTGAGAATATTGATTTAGATTTATTTTTGAATTCATAAGTAGGTTTTCTTATCAAATTCAACTCATCTTTTCCATCTTCTTCATCATATATTTGTCAATTTTTATTGCGTGAACAAGTATTTTTCTTGCAGGTTTGAGTACAGCAGCAGAGGAGGACTCCACCAGCATCTCTAAATCCATTTCTCACCCTTCACCAGCCTTCTTTCAACAATATCACTCTCAAACCTAGTTTTGATATTTTTACCACCACACTGAGAGCAACCCTAGAAGTGCAAGACGAGATTTGAAAGAAGTTATAAGTTTTTCCAAGGGGTTTGTCACCTTCCATCCACCTAAATACACATTCATTTAACCTTACCTACCCCTCTCCTCATTGATTTTAGCCTCAAAACACCCTCGACCTATTTCCTATAGCATTTACAGGACATCCTATAGTAGAATCTGTAGCAGTGCCAATTAGACTCTTCGTCGACCCATAAACCATCTTCCACCTCACTTAAACCTACCACAACCTCCAAGACACCTTCAGCTCTGAATCCATGAGGCCAAGACCTCCTTAAGCCACCTTAGTGCCTCCTTTTACTGAAAAATAGAGTATTTACAACCATAATTAGCCCATGACTAGATGCATCGTTAAAGCATAACAGTTAAGCATAAAATAGGTAGAATGTTGTGTAACCAGCTCCAAAAATAGAAGAAAATAGATATGAACGCCTTAGAAATAAGCCACTTCGAGGGGGAAACCTCCAATACATTACATAAATGAACAATTCTTGGATGATACAATTTACAAAACCTCCTTTCTATATATAGGAGTCCATGGGGCCATAATGTAATCCTAGTGGGCCACAATGTAATCCTAGTGGGCCACAATATAAATTCCGCTTGAAACTTAAAAGTAATTAACTAAAGTAAAAATAAAAAGGCCACTAGGGCCGAATCATGAATTGATAGTATTTCATTGATGAGAAGGGGTTGAGGCGGTCGCTAACACTGGTGGCGGCACATTTGTTGACGAGCCGGCGATCTGGCTAGAAAAATGGGTGCACCTCTGCTGACTGTCCGCTGAAGGTTCATGCATCACTGCGAATCCTTCCACCTTGATGAAGGCCTCAGTGAGGTCATTTAGACTTGCCTCAGTGGGGATCTTATGTTTTATCAGATGAAGGAGAACGAATTCTGGGCGGAGCGATGAAACAATTGTCTCAGCTTTTAACCGAGCAGTTTTATATGACAAGATGTTTGTCCGGTCCCTTTCTTCCTGGAGACGTGCTTCATAATATGGTAATTATTGTAGCATGGAAGGAGTGGTAGGATCCCAACATGATGTAAGTCTCGCCGTTGTGATCTCAGCCGAAACTGTATCGAACCGGTCCATGCTAGCTACCACCTGTTGTAGGGACCTCGAAGCTATAACGCGGGCCGACTCCTTATCAATAATCTTCTGGCATTCAACAGCTTCCTTGAACCGACTCGCTATGCCATGCTGCTTCACCTCACTATCTTTCAACCCTTTCAAGAAAGAAACATATCTCTTGGTGTGCTGGGCTCTGTTGGACAAGTTGAGATCTCCCTCCTGAAACTTCCTTCTGAGATAGAGTACAGAAGATTTTGTTTCCTTGATGATTTTCAGGAACTCCCATTGCTCTGTTACTACCGAAATGATGTTTGACCAAATTATCCTTCTTCCATCCCTGAGGGTGATGTTACCTTTCAAGCGGCTATTGAGATCAGTGATGGTCTTATACTAGTCGGCTCTTTCCTTCTTTTCCTATTAAATCTCCTTCTAAAATATCTCTATTTTTTTGGTATTCTCAGCCAAGGAGGTTTCCAACTCGGTGATTCTCAGCCTCACGGTGGAAGCCTACTTTTCTAGTACATCATTTGCGGCCTTCGCTATGGTCAGCTACTTGGTCAGCGAACTAGTCTCTGGTAGGGTTGTAGTTGGCACACAGTTGTGTGTGTCCCAGGTAGTTTGTAGCTCCGTCAGCCTGCTCTGAAGAGTGGCCAGTGTTTCTACCATTTTTTCTTTTTCCTCTTTCTCCTTCTCCAGTGAGTCAACCAAGTCTAATTTTTCTTTCTATTCCTATGCTAATTCGGCCATCTGAACATGGTGAGATGCCGGTATGCTAACCTTGCATTTCAAAGACGCAACCTCCCTCTGCAATATCTTAATCACATAGTGCTACAGATTTGAGTCTCCAGTTTCTTTTCCTTTGATCGACTCTGTGAGACCACGTACTTGATTCGAAAGAGTGTGGGAATTTTCCTGTACCTTCTTCAAGGTCACCCTCACCTGTTCATACTTTTTCTCCAATTTTCTTAGCACAATAGTGACCCGCAATACCTCGTCTTTTAACATATCACCCACCACCTGAAACAGGTTGCATTTTTCGGGTGCTGGTACCTTGGCCATGTCAATTGCATACTCAAGCACCCTGTAACTAGTGGTACCTGCATTAGGATCCAGGATGGCCTCAGACATAGACAATACCTGGTGTTCTATGTCCACATTCATGGAAGCTGAAACCCTGGTATTATATTTTTCCACATAACCTTCCAGCTCGGCCTTGTAATTATCCCTGATCGTTTTGTTTTTCAGGCTCCTTTCAATTACAACTGGTGAGGTATAATCTCTGATGGCCTGCGAGACTTCAGAGTAGTCGGAGGAGGTGATACTATCTCTCAACACTTTAATCCCAGCTTTGCTCCCATCAGGTTGGCCATATGGTGTAAAAGGCTCAAGCAACTATTCTTCCCCTATGACTTCTCCCTCACTTGAGACTGTTTTCTGCTTTTTGCGAAGGAGGGAACCTGTTCCTGAGGGACCCACTTCTTCTTCTTCTTGGCCTTTACTGACTTCTCCTCCTTCCCCTGTGGCAGATGAATCTGTCTCCATCTGCGAAATCAAAGGCCAAGTTTCAAGGTTAGCCCTCCATTCTATAAACGGTCTCGATTCATGTGCATAAGGAGTAGACTTGTTCCTCCTTATTCTGTTAGAGATAATCTCCCGGGGATCATAGGGCGAAGTCTTCCCTTGTCTTAGGTCCATGCCTTGCAGCAACTTCTCAACAATGGGGAGGGAATGTCTTGAATTCACAATAAACGGGCCAATAGTGATAGGGAGTTTCAGGATGAAACCCTTCTTTGCAGGGACAAAGTGGAGTTGGTTAGACTTGAGAGTCTACCAAATATACTCTAGAGCATAAAATCATCGAATAGGAAACATAGGCAGCTGGTAGGGGGGAATCTCGGCTCCATACACCTGAATTTCAGTGTAATTGTCAAATAGATACCAATCCCTAGTGCTCTGGGTTTTACTAACTTATAGCCAGCTCTTCATTTCAGGAAAAACCCCAGGTGAGGGTGAGTCATGGATGATAGTGTAGGCAATGGACATGAACTCATTTAGAAACCTGGAATAACCCACCCCATTTGGTAATTGGCGTACTGCAAAGTTCTAGTCGAAAACTAGTCGGGGTTGAGAATTTACATCGTATACCCTATCTAAACCCAAACCCTTGAACTTATCAGCATGCTGATATAAGAAGAGGTAGAAGAGCATCGAACAAAAGCGGAAGTGAATGGTTTCCGAAAGCTCTTGGAACTGGGTCTGAATGTTAGCAGCCAAGAAACCAGGGATATCCAGAACTACCCCCGTTTGAGACATTAACTGCAAGAAATAAACACATGCCCCAGAAACTTCCCCCAAACCGCCTACACCTAAGAGACCTGCGATGAGGGCAAGGATTGGTTGCACTTCTTCTTTGAACAGACTCAACGGGAAAGGCTCTACAGAAGGGAGAGACGTAACCTGGTTGCTGGTTATAGAGGAAATGAAGTCTCCTTGGTGCTCCAACGGTAATTTAGTGAACTGGGAGGTTAAAGTCACTTCATTGAAACTGGTATAGCTAGCACTGGTGGGAAAGCAAAGGGCTTGCCTGATAATGTCGAGAGAAAGAGAAAAAATCTTATTCCCCTGAGCAGAGGTAAACGTGCCTCGATGCTCATCGTAGGCATCTCTAGGCCAACAAATAAAATCGACCACCGGGTAGACTGCGGGGGTAATCTGATGATATAAACCTGATACAACCACCCGATATCGATCCCTATTCTCGACATGTCGCCTAAAAAGCTCGGGTTTTATACTGCTGATGGGAAAAGGTTATTGAGGATCACAGATTTCGGCTTGTAGGTCAATGAAAGGCTCGAACCCGGGAGGGTTTCTGGTTTCATGGACCTGAGGAGTCTCTGGTTCAGTTTTCTTGGGTGTGCTCCTTCCCATGACTGACATACAAAGCTTTTAAAAATGAAAGGAAAGCAGAGGGAATATGAGGGACGAAGTACCTGTGAAGTAGGGAAATCTTCTCGGGAAAATGATGCGGGGGGTGTTGATAGTGACTGGGTAGACCTGGCACTAGCTCCCACTTAGTTTATACCATAGGTGGAAGACCTGTAAATTTTACTGCAATAAAATACGGGAGGACCGTTATCTAAGATTGAAAGTTCTGAGGTAAAAGGAGGAGAGGTGAAGTAAGCTGGGTGAGTTTCGTAAGGACACTGATAGTGAAGCATGTGGCATATAGGGATTGGGTGTCAGCTGGAAGTAGGTGAACACCGCGTGCCAGGTTTAATACTGGTACGGACCTTGGTACTAGCTCACCTAGAAACTTACCTTACCTTCCTGCTGCATAAACCACACGGTTCTTGAAACATATTCTTCGTAAGACTGGTTAAATACATAGCATACAGGCCTTTAGGGCCTGCACTTCACTCTGCCACATCACTCTTGCCTGTGCTTTGCTCTGCCACATCACCCTTACCTTGGTTCCACCCCATGGCACGTCACCATAATTTTGTGGGGGTACAGGTCTCTTCCCCCTTCCGCTTCTTGACCCCCTCGGAATTTCCCATACGAAGAGTTCATTCACGTGCATATCATGAAAGCGGCAAGCCTTTTAATAATTTCGTTTTGCGTCCTTTGCACCATATCTTTGGATTTTTGCATTAACTTTACCTTTTCTCTTTATATTTGGACCTTTTTCATACATATGATTTTATTTTTAGGCACGTGACTTGTCTTACCTCGTTTCTCTTCAATCATCCCTTAAATGTTTCACCATCTATCATAACATTCAATACATGGATTCTCAAGGTTTAATTCAAAAATGACTCATGTTAATTAATGATCAACATTGGCTCCACCTGGGGACAACACGTTCATTCTTGAGCGTGTCGAGGACTTTGCAGACCACCTATTTATCTTCTGTGGACACCATTCTTCAACACTTTTAATTTTCCTCTTCATGATCCATCACGACACACACATTATTCAAAAAAAGATGAAAGCATAAACTAATATACAATATGATACATCAGGCTCTCTTGGTCTGACTCAGAACTGGAAGTAAGGTTTGAGGAACTGACCGTTTACAGGGGCATCAAGCAACTCTCCCTATAAATTTTCCAACCTGAAAGTATTGTTACCCCCTTGTTCTACAATTTTAAAGGGGTCGAACCAGAGGGGGTCGAATTTACCATGTTTCCATTTTTCAGCTCTTCGAATGTCCCATCTGAGCACTAAATCCCCAATCTGCAACTTCCTGTCCTTGGCATGTTGATCGAAAATATCCTTCATTTTCTCCTGATATTCAATTAGCCTCTGACTTACCTGGTTCCGTGTTTCTTCTAATTCCACCAGCTGGTTGATTCTCCTAGTCACATCATCCAGTTCTTCTTGGATTTCTTGCATGAATCGAGCTATTGGTAATGCTAACTTTATAGGGAAAATTGTTGCCCTCCCATATACTAATTCATACGGGGACTTCCCAGTTTCTCTCTTGCTAGTAATCATGTTGGCTCATAGTGCGAATTTTAGCTAGGAATCCCAATTTTTCTAATTTTCATTGATAGCCTTCTTCAGTGCTCTCACCAGTGTTTTATTTGAAGACTCTGCCAGGTCATTTCCTTGTGGGTAATAGGCTATAGAGTGACCTAATGCGATGTTATACTATTGGTATAAACTGACAAACTTTTCAGATTTAAAGGCCTGTGCATTGTCGGTCACTATCTTGGCAGGGCAGCCAAATCTGGATATGATATTTTCTTCCATGAATTTTATTACCACAATATCTGTTGCATTCCTGGTGGGTATAGCTTCCACCCACTTTGTGAAATAATCTGTGGCAGTTAGTATCCACTTATGCTGACCACTTGATGGAGGATGTATTTCGCCAACAAAGTCAATTCCCCACTGCTGAAATGGTTCATCTACGTGAATAGGAATCATGGGCAGAGGTGCTAGCTTCTGTCTTTCAGAAAATCTTTGGCATTTCTCACAAGCTCTGACCCTGGCAAACACATCCCCAAAGAGTTTCGGCCAGTAGAAACCAGCTTTCAGAATTTTGTGGGCAGTGGCCCTCCAGCTGTAATGACCCCCATAGATTCCTTCATGAAACTCGGCCATTATACTCTCTACCGCTTCTTCTGTGAGACACAGGAGCAGGATGCTTGAGGGGTCTCGCCAGTACAACCAACCGTTTGCAACAATGTACTTTTGTGACCTCAACCTCAGTGTTCTGTATTTTTCTTTGTCACAGCTGGGCGGGCAACTGAGTGTTAGAAGATATTCCACTATCTCTTTTTACCACGGGCTGATGAAGTACTTCATATGTGTCTTCTGGGAAGCTATCTCTACTCCCTCTTTGGTTACAATATGTGCTAAGAGCTTGCCCTCTTCTAGTGAAAACAAAGACTTCTGTGGGTTGAGGGAAAGGCCATACCTTCTGCACTTCTCAAAATTTTTGCACAAGTGTTCAATGTGCTCTGCATCATATTTTGAAAACACAGTAATGTCATCCAGGTATACCACCACAAACTTATCTTTCTCCCCAACAAAAGCAATATCCATGGCCCTCTGAAAAGTGGCCCCTGTGTTAATCAACCCAAAAGGCATCCTGGCATACATAAACGTCCACCATGGAGTGGTAAAGGTAGTCTTCTTCTGATCTTCTGGTAGTACAGCCACCTGATTGTACCCAGAGAATCCATCCATCATCGACATTCGAGAGGCTCCTACCACTTTCTGCAGGATGTGATCCATATTTGGCAGTGGATAGTTATCCTTTAAGGATGCTCTATTCAAATTCCTGAAATCGACACATAGCCTTATTTATCCATTCTTCTTCCGTGCATGGACTAAATTTGCTACCCACTTAGAATATCTCAATGGTACGATGATTTTGGCCTTCAATAGTTTCTTAATTTCTTTCTCAATCGAGGGCAGTAGCACGGGATTTATTTGTCTAAGCTTCTGTTTATGTGGTTTTGCATCTCCCTTCAATGGAATTTTATGCTGCATGATGCTGATATTGAAGGTTTTTAGGTCTTGATAAGACCATGCAAACACATCTTTGTATGAGTGGAATAATTTCTGGTAGAGCTCTTTATATTCTTCCGAGACCTTCTTGGACAACTTCACGATCTTGGGGTCAGCCTCAGTGCCAAGATTCATATATTCTACCTAATTTTCCTCCACAACTTTATTCGGTTGTAGTGGAACATCATTCTTGTTAAAAAACCTTTCTAAGGGCACTAGTCCTCAGGGAATGAAATTTCCTTTCAGCTGCAGAAATTTTTGGCCAGCCACCTTTTCTTCCCATTTTTCTCCTGAAGTGTTTTCAGCCTCCTCTTCTTCACAAGCATCAATCTCCATGTTGGAAAATTCCCCAACTATTTCCAAGAATCTCTTCACCTGTTCTTCATCTTTGAACACTTGCCAATGTTTGATGTTTTCTGGGATTGATGGCCGATATCGTACCTGAATTTCATATCTCAAGAGAGGGTTCTGAGGTGGACGGAAAGTATTAGCTGCCACTGAAAGGGAATCTGCCATCCTATTCTGCTCCCGAGGCATGAACTGGATATTGAATGCTAAGAATAAATTCTCCACTAGATCCCAAACTTCGTTCCTATAAGCCCTTAGCCTAGGATGTTTGGCTTGGAACTGGTTCTTCACTTGTCTGACCACTAGTTATAAATCTCCCAGAACCTTTAGACTTTGTATGTTCATTCTTCTGGTTGTTTGCAGCCCCAGCAGAAGTGCTTCATACTCGGCCACATTATTGGTGGCTTCATACTCCAGCTTGAAAGACAAAGGGACCCATTGGCCTGCAGGAGAAATCAATAATACCCCAGCCCCATTTCCTTCTCTCGAGTTTGCTCCATCAAAATGAAGTGTCCAGAATTCTGATTCAGGACTCTCTATGGACTGCTCGGTCTTAATTTGATAAAATGATGGTTCGTGAGCGCACTCTTGATCTTCCTCCAGCATCAAACATGAGAAATCTCCCTCCCTGCTATAAAATGGGGAATTAACTAAGTCATCTGCCTTGGTAACTGTCTTGACAAATCTAGTTTCCCGGTACAGTCTCCTCTCCTGGCCACCAAAGATAGGGATAGTGGCATAGGTCAGGTCCAACTTGATTGATCCACCAATTTTAGTCCCCCAAGATCTTGACAGTAGCATGCCGAAGCGAGCTGGAATGTCAGCCACCACGATGTCCATTACTACACTTTTTGCTGGGATTTGGGCCAAATTGACCACTAAGTCCTTGATCATGCCAAGGCATTTAACTCTTTTGGAGTCAAATGAATAAAGGTCCTTCTATGGGTGGGTGATTTTTAGTCCTAGTTTTTCCATGACCAAGAGGGGAAAAAGGTTATGGGAGGCTCCCGAATCTAACATACAGTTATGTAGCAGCAGGTCATGTATTACTAAAGACACATAAAACAGGGGAGTGGCAGCATCTAATTCTTCAACATGTGGGCCAAATACAACCATAGGCCTTTCTTCTTGAAGGTTCAGACTATCTAGAATATGTATTACTTCTGGAGGGAGCATAAAGGATGTGACCTGGGATTGATATGCAGGCTGTTTTAACAATTCAGTCAAGGGAACTGGGATTTTCACCTTCTCATGCTACTTTTGTAGACTGAAGGCAGAGGAGGGCCTATCTACTGACACTTCTTTTGATTCTTTATCTCTTGAGTATTTGTTCTGGAGGAGAGGTTTGACTGCTTTTAATATTGGCTTGACACTAGGGAGTGTAACCGCTTGTGAAGATGAAGGAATTTGATCAGTAGACTGCAAATATTGGTTAAGAGGCCTCTTACCTTTGTCTGGGGTCCTTTGAGCCGTGGCCTCCTTCTGAGTAGGTGCTTCCTCTTGAGGTGTGTCCTCCTCTTGATCCTGAGTGCGAGTTCTCTTCCTGGAAGATCTGAGGTCATATATTCTATTGAACTGAGCTTGCATGAAATCGACAAACTGCTTGCAGTAGTCATCAATCTTAGGATCTTTGGTGTCTTCATTAGTTTTTCCTTCTGTGTGTGCCTGCACCTCCACTTCATCACTTTCATGTAGGGGGAATTCCACTTCATCACTGTTTGAGAAAGCAAGGTATTCCTCCTCTTGCTCATAAGTGGTGTCTTTGGTAAGACCATCTACTTGACCTTCCAAGTATAGAGGGTGCGGTGCCTGGTCTTGCTACTCCTTCCGTTCCCTTTGTAGTATCTGCAAGGGTGGCTTCCTGTATTGAGGATTATAACCTCTGTTTGGAGAATTTTGGAAATTCTTGGAGGATGTATTCTTGGCCTCCATTTCAAGTTTAACCAGCTTACTCGAAATATTTTTAATCATCTTGTTCATCTCCTCAATCCTGTCATTAGCTGAATATCTATCTTGGCTTGAGGTGGATACCTCTTCTTTTCCTCTTCTTCTAGTATCCTATTCGGATTTTCCCTTGGATTTACCAGTGGAGGCAAAGTTTGCCTCGAGCTCCAGTGCATCTGTCTGGGCATCATCCAGGGTGGTCGGCTTTCTTTCTCTCAGAGAGAAACCAAACTCGGAGTCAAAAGCTGCCACGAAAACTACCTTGGTAGTGGTCTGGTGAGGTTTCATATCAACGGGGAGGCTCAGATACAACTTGTTAAATCTCTTAATAAATTCAGCCACCCCTTCATTATGTCTTTTCTTGAGTGTGTTAAACTCAGTAAGACAATGTCCATGATCTTTCTTCTCTCCCCATTTTCTGAGAAAAGTGTCCTCCATTCCTTCCCAAGTGGTGACAGAATGGTATCCCAGTGTCTTGAACCATTTTTTGGCTTCACCATCAAGAGATTTCACAAACAATATTAGGACTATGTCGAGATGTTCCGCATTAAAATTTTCTGCGAAAGAGCAGAAGACCTCAAGGTGTTTTTGAGCTTCGATCTCATTTTCCCCATTAAATCGGGGTAGGATCTTTAGATAGTCCTGTGGCATATCATTCATCACTTGGGGTAATGCCAAGGGGGCATATTTATTCAACAGGAAGCCAAGAACATTTGCCATTGGAGGAGGAGGTGGAGGTAAAAAAATGGTTTGATGTGTAAGAGGATGGGGAGGTGGAAGTGAGGTGTGAATGACAATGGGAATGTATTGAACAACAGCTTGGGGTGGTGACGAAAAAGGCGGGATATTAACAGCAAATATTTCAGTGACTTCTTTGACCTCTTCAACCTCTGGAGTGGGATGGAATGAATAACGAGTGGTATCTATTGATTCAGCCTCGTCCTTAATTTGGATGTTTCCCAAAGGAAGACTATTTGAGTAATAACCAGTTTCTCCCATAGGAGAGTCAGAACCTTGCACTCGGGCCACTTGAGAAGAAGAGGACAAAAAGTCTTCTAAGGAAAATTGTGGGATCTCAGTGTGGATGAATTTTCTTTCCCTCCAATTTCTTCTATGTAGGATTCTCTCTGGGTCAGACATAGAAGGTGTCTTTGGCTGAGACATATCTGACCTCAGGTGTGGCTTCCAAGGAGCCAGGACTGCAAATGAACTTATTTGAAAAATGAATGTGGAGTCGCCAAGGTGAGGGATATACAACTCTCAACTCTCCATGCTCACCTAATTGAAGAGTGAATATGGTTTTGTCGAGGCCCAGGGATTTTAATTTCTTTCAACTTCAGTTCCTCGGAAAAGGCACCAAAAATATGTTGTCAATCCTAAAGACAGCCTTGAGTTGTGAAAGACCAGTGCCTAGGACATCTTATATAGTAAGGAGCGTAAGGTATACTTCAAGACTTTTAACAGCATGAGGCTCTTTACTACTTCAACTTTTAGAAAGGGATGTAGCATAAATGGAGCCATAATATTCTTAGAGTCAGAAAAATAACAAGATGCTGCAGAGGCAAGGAGTGAGTCCTTAATATAGATGCATCAGACAACTCAAAGACAGCTTCCTTTAAGGAGGTCTGGGTTCTAAAATGCTTTACAGAGATTTAAAAAATCAGGTGAAGTTTGTTGCGTAGGAATTACAGAAAGGATATTACCTACTAATGAGAGGGGATTCCATAAACATATCTAAACATGAGATGGGCTTAAAGTGATAAGAATCCATACATGTCAATAGCTTTGAAAGAATAACATCTCACAGTATTTAATATAGAGGAATAATGAGTGAAGTGGAAAGTGAAACAACATACCATGCCTGAGCCATATTTAAAGCGCTTGACAAGCTTAGTATAAGTATCAGTGGTGATAAATTTATACCAAAACTAGTGAGCCACTTGCATTCCAGAACATGATATAAAAGAAGTGGAAGCAATGAAATGAACAGTAAAACAATATCACATAAGGAAAAATTACACACTATAAAATGTTAAGACCAGAATCCTCACTTTAAATTAAAACTCCTTCTTGCTGAGACCCAACGGGCTCTTCGCATTTCTATTAAGATTTCAACAAAAAGCATACAATAATTCTTTCACAGCAAAATTCTTTTGAAAATATGGAACCTATTTTTCTCTTCTGATCTTGCTTATATAGAGGCCTCAGTACATGAGCGAGAAGATAGTTTTTGGAAAAATATCTTCCTCGCATGCCAGGAATTTGTTAGAGGTCTTTATCAAAATAACCAAAAATTATGATGAGGAATAAAGGCCTCTCATCATTTGCAGTTAGGCACTTGGTCGTTTTGAAAAAAATATATTAAATAACAGTCTTGGCAGAAAGTAAAATGTTGGAGTGGAATATAAATTCCGCTGGAAACTTAAAAGTAATTAACTAAAGTAAAAATAAAAAGGCCACTAGGGCCGAATCATGAATTGACAATATTTCATTGATGAGAAGGGATTGAGGTAGTCACTGACACTAGTGGCGGCACATTTGTTGACGAGCTAGCGATCTGGCTGGCAAACTGGGTGCACCTCTGCTGACTGTCCACTGAAGGTTCAAGCATCGCTGCGAATCCTTCCACATTGATGAAGGCCTCAGTGAGGTCATTTAGACTTGCCTCGGTGGGGATCTTATGTTTTATCAGATGAAGCGGAACCAATTCTGGGTGGAGCGATGAAACAATTGTCTCAGCATTTAACCGAGCAGTTTTATCTGACAAGATGTTCGTCCGGTCCCTTTATTCCTGGAGACGTGCTTCATGATCTAGTAATGATTGTAGCATGGAAGGAGTGGTAGGATCTCAGCATGATGGAAGTCCCGCCGTTGTGATCTCGGCCCAAACTGTATCGAACTGGTCCATGCTGGCTGCCACCTGTTGTAGGGCCCTCGAAGCTATAACGCGGTTGAATCCTTATGAATAATATTATGGCATTCAACAGCTTCCTTGAACTGACTCGCTATGCCATGCTGCTCTGCCTCACTAGCTTCCAACCCTTTCAAGAAAGAAACATATCTCCTGGCATGCTGGGCTCTGCTAGAAAAGTTGAGATCTCCCTCCTGAAACTTCCTTCTGAGATAGAGTATAGAATATTTTGTTTCCTCGATGATTTTCAGAAACTCCCATTGCTCGGTTACTGCCGAAATGATCTCTGACCAAATTATCCTTCTTCCATCCCTGAGGGTGATGTTACCTTTCAAGCGGCTATTGAGATCAGTGATGGTCTTCTGTTGGTTGGCTCCTGCCTTCTTTTCCTGTTCAATCTCCTTCTGCAATATCTCTATTTTTCTAGTATTCTCAGCCAAGGAGGTTTCCAACTCGGCGATTCTCAGCCTCGCGGTGGAAGCCTGATTTTCTAATACATCATTTGCGGCCTTCGTTGTGGTCAACTGCTCGGTCAGCAAACTAGTATCTGGTAGGGTTGTAGTTGGAACACAGCTATGCATGTCCCAGGTAGTCTGTAGCTCCGTCAGCCTGCTCTGAAGAGTCGCCATTGTTTCTGCCATTTTTTCTTTTTCCTCTTTCTCCTTCGCCAGTGAGTCAGCCAAGTCTGATTTTCTTTCTCTGCCTGCGCTAATTTGGCCGTTTGAACATGGTGAGATGCTGGTATGCTAACCTTACATTTCATAGACGCGACCTCCCTCTACAATTGCTCAATCACATAGCACTGCGGATTTGAGTCTCCAGTTTATTTTCCTTTGATCGACTCTGTGAGACCGCGTATTTGATTCGAAAGAGCGCGTGAATTTTCCTGTTCCTTCTTCAGGGTCACCCTCACCTGTTCATGCTTCTTCTCCAATTTTCTCAGCGCAATAGTGACCTGCATTACCTCGTCTTTCAACATATCACCCACCACCTGAAACAGGTTTCATTTGTCGGGTGCTGGTATCTTGGCCATGTCAATTGCATACTCAAGCACCCTGTAACTAGTGGTACCTACATTAGGATCCAAGATGGCCTCGGCCATAGACAATACCTGGTGCTTTGTGTCCACATTCATGGAAGCTGAAACCCTGGTATGATATTTTTCCACGTAACCTTCCAGCTCGGCCTTGTACTTATCCCTGATCGTTTTGTTTTTCAAGCTCCTTTCAATTACAACTGGTGAGGTATAATCTCTGATGGCCTATGAGACTTTAGAGTAGTCGGAGGAGGTGATACTGTCTCTCAGCACTTTAATCCCAGCTTTTCTCCCATCAGGTTGGCCATATGGTGTAAAAGGCTCAAGCAGCTGTTCTTCCCCTATGACTTCTGCCTCGCTTGAGACTATTTTCTGCTTTTTGCGAAGGGGGAAACCTGTTCCTGAGGGACTCACTTCTTCTTATTCTTCTTGGCCTTTACTGACTTCTCCTCCTTCCCCTGTGGTAGATGAATCTGTCTCCATTTGCAAAATCAAAGGCCAAGTTTCAAGGTTAGCCCTCCATTCTATAAACGGTCTCGATTCATGTGCATAAGGAGTAGACTTGTTACTCCTTATTTTCTTAGAGATAATCTCCCAGGGATCATAGGGCCAAGTCTTCCCCTGTCTTAGGTCCATGCCTTGCAGCAGATTCTCAACAATGGGGAGGGCGTGTCTTGAATTCACAATAAATGGGCCAATAGTGATAGGGAGTTTCAGGATGAAACCCTTCTTTGCAGGGAAAAGGTGGAGTTGTTCAGACTTGAGAGTCTGTCGAATATACTCCAGAGCATAAAATCGTCGAACAGGAAAAAAAAGCAGCTGGTAGGGGGGAACCTTAGCTCCATAGACCCGAATTTTAGTGTAATTGTCAAATAGATACCAATTCCCAGTGCTCTGGGTTTTACTAGCTTGTAGTTAGCTCTTCATTTCAGGAAAAACCCTAGGTGAGGGTGAGTCATGGATGATAGTGTAGGCAATGGACATGAACTCATTTAGAAACCTGGAATAACCCACCCCATTTGGTAATTGGCGTACTGCAAATTTCCAGTTGAAAACTGGTCAGGGTTGAGAATTTACATCATATACCCTATCTAAACCCAAACCCTCGAACTTATCAGCATGCTGATATAAGAAGAGGTAGAAGACCATCGAACAAAAGCGGAAGTGACTGGTTTCCGAAAGCTCTTGGAACTGGGTCTGAATGTTAGCAGCCAAGAAGCCAGGGATATCCAGAACTACCCCCATTTGAGACATTAACCGCAAGAAATAAACACATGCCCTGGAAACTTCCCCCAAACCGCCTACACCTAAGAGACCTACGATGAGGGCAAGGATGGGCTGCACTTCTTCTTTGAATAGACTCAACAGGAAAGGCTCTATAGAAGGGAGAGACGTAGCCTGGTTACTGGTTATAGAGGAAATGAAGTCTCCTTGGTGCTCCCACGGAAATTTAGTGAACTGGGAGGTTAAAGTCACTTCATTGAAACTGGTATAGCTAGCACTGGTGGGAAAGCGGAGGGCTTGCCTGATAATGTCGAGAGAAAGAGAAAAAATCTTATTCCCTTGAGGAGAGGTAAACGTGCCTCGATGCTCATCGTAGGCATCTCTAAGCCAACAGATAAAATCAACCACCAGGTAGACTGGGGGGGTAATCTGATGATATAAACCTGATACAACCACCCGATATCGATCCCTATTCTCGACATGTTCCCTAAAAATATCAGGCTTTATACTGCTGATGGGAAAAGGGTATTGAAGATCACAGATTTCAACTTGTAGGTCAATGAAAGGCTCGAACCTGGGAGGGTTTCCGGTTTCACAAACCTGAGGAGTCTCTGGTTCAGTTTTCTTGGGTGTGCCCATTTCCATGACTGACATACAAAACCTTTAAAACTGAAAGGAAAACAGAGGGAATATGAGGGACGGAGTACTTGTGCATTAGGGAAATCTGCTCGGGAAAATGACGTGGGGGGTGTTGATAGTGACTGGGTAGACCTGGCACTATCTCCCACTTAGTTTATACCATAGCTGGAAGACCTGTAAATTTTACTGCAGTAAAATACGGGAGGACCGTTATCTAAGACTGAAAGTTTTGAGGTAAAAGGCGTAGAGGTGATGTAAGAAGGGTGAGCGTCGTAAGGACACTGACAGTGGAGCATGCGGTGTATAGGGATTGGGTGTCTTCTGGAAGTAGGTGAACTCCGTGTGCCGGGTTTAATACAGTTACGAGCCTTGGTACCAGCTCACCTAGAAACTTACCTTACCTTCCTGCTACATAAACCACACGGTTCTTGAAACATATTGTTCGTAAGACTGGTTAAATACACAACATATAAGCCTCTAGGGCCCGCACTTCACTCTGCCACATCACCCTTACCTTGGGTCCACCCTGTGGCATGTCACCTTAATTCCGCGGGGATACGGTTCTCTTCCCCCTTCCGCTTCTTGACCCCGTCGGAATTTCCCATACGAAGAGTTCATTCACGTGCATATCATGAAAGTGGCAAGCCTTTTAATAATTTCATTTTGCGTCCTTTGCACCATACATTTTCCTTTTTGCATTACCTTTACCTTTTTGCTTTATATTTGGACCTTTTTCGTACATATGCATCGGTTTTTAGGCATGTGACTTGTCTTACCACATTTCTCTTCAATCATCCCTTAAATGTTTCACCATCTGTCATAACATTCAATACATGGCTTCTCAAGGTTTAATTAAAAAATGACTCATGTTAATTAATGATCAACAACTGCAACCAACTTGGCTTTTGCAGTTGCAAAAAATTAAAACATTGAATATTTGATGGATGATAACAAACAATTTGTAAAGAAATTGCAGGTTCTTAGGAAAGAGGTAGAACAGCTCTGTGTAGCAGCTCATAACATAGCTTCTGCATAGATTGATCTGGAGGAAATGAAGGTAGCGATACTTGGTAAAGTATCAACACTTAGAGAGACCACACAGAACCTTTATGAGGAGCTTGTTACCATCCATAAACTTTTTTTCCACTTGTATGCATTACATAAAAAATGTAAATACTTTGTCAAAACTCTCATGAATCTACAAGTTTCCATCACTATCATGCATGAATGATCAATGCGATACAAAGGGGGACCTCTTTACTTTGGAAAGAAAAAAATGCAACATGTAGAGCTGGAGAAAGAAAGAGTCCAAATGTTGATCCATAACAATAAAAAAATTCCCTCATTCATCGCTAGCATTCAGACCTCGTATGTAAGATTATACAACATTCTAGATTTCTTAGTGAACTCAAAAAAGATCCCATCAGTTGGCTTACTCACACAGGAAAAACCCACGAACCATGTTGGAAGGAGATCGTAGAATACTTGAGTAGCTTAGAGATATTGCCACCAAGGGATTTTTGTATCTGAACAGACAGAACATGCATAAGTACATCGGTGGTCATCTCAAAGTGAACACAATGTTGCTCTTGCTGTAGAAGGAAATTCAAACGGGTCCCAAATCATTCTACCTATATACCATCAAGGGTAGTGTTTGCTTCTAGCCAGACACCATCACATAGTTTGGGGATGTCATCACATAGTACCAAGCTTGGCACCAATACATGACCGAATACATCAATTGGAAGTTGTTGAGATAGAGTTTCTCAAAACCCAAGCATGATAGTTTATTGTCTCGTTAAGTTTTCTGTATGGCTCTATCCTATTTTGTCTCATATTGGTATGAGCAATTGTAATTATTTTTTGTAAATAATTTGTAAGTGAAATTTCAAGTGTCAATTGTGGAATGTGAAGAGTCATGCTGTAATGTACTTGAATAGTCATTTGTAAAGGAGTTGAAGAGTCATGAGGGAAGTCCAAGAGTCACAAAAGATAAATTGAAGAGTCGCCCCCTTTTTTATAAATACATCCTCATAACTCATGTAAATGGCTTTGGGAAACAAGGTTTTGGCTAGTCTTAGGCTTATAATTAGGAGTTTGGGAGTTTTGTGAGAACCTTGGATTCTACGTAGCATAGAGCGAGTATATTTCTTTGGAGGAGCAGGTGTCAACTTAATTTTCCACCCTTGGGGTTAGTGGTATGTAAATGGTAATGTATGATTGAAACTTTCACTTAATAAAATCTCAGAGTCAGAACATTTTCATGCATATGTTGTAAAAATAGTAGGACTGTTATTGTTTTATTTGCGATGAACATTATTTCACTCTCGATTATGCTTATGAACTATGTTTTTTGCATTGGTATGAATATTTTTGAATTTGTGTTATTGTATTATTTTATCATTGTTAACTTGTGAACTATTTCACATATTAAATTTTGATGTCTTTATGCTCGTGTGTTATTTTCAAGCTGTGTACTATTATAGGCTTCTAAGGGGCTCCCTCATTTCCCATTTGTGTGTTGGAACCTTCATGCATCTCACTTTAATTTCCGCAAGGTCACACACTTTCTCTCACCAATGTCACCATACATCACTTTATGCATCTTTACAGCCAATGCATATCATTAACACCCACTTCATCAACAACCTTGTTGTATTCCAGATGGGACTCCTACACCAAATGATGTGAGGTCTAATTGAGACTTCATATTGGGGAGATTCGTTGAATGTTGGCAGGTGCAACATCGTCAACACCATTTGAAATTAAAAATGAAGAATCAAGATAGCCATAGAGATAATTCACTAGCATCGAGATTACACAACAGAAAAGGACTCGTGGTATGAGAGGGATTTATTCCTTTGATGAAATTATTCATGGAACTTGAAGTGAAATGGGGTTAGTTTAAGCCTCTTGTGTAGGCGATATAGGAAGTTGGGCCACAAAATGTGGTGTCGAAGGCACAACTAAAAACTTATTTTCATTATTTATATATGATAAAAGACCATCTAGCGTTTTTCCCAAATGGGCCCCAATTCACTGCGACATGTTGAAGATAAAAAAATAGTGAAGGGTGTATTTTAATACAAATCCTGAAATAATAGTTTCTCTTCAATGAAGTGTGTATTCATAATATATATAGGGGATGCAAATACTTAAGAAATCGTATGAAATTTTTGAGATTTAGGTTGCATAACCACCAAATGGTTCTAAGAGATGCAATTTTTGTCTCTAATCCAAAAAATTTATCAAATCATTTACATATATTACAGTAGATGTACAAATAATATGTTTTAAAATTATGTGTTTAAACAATAATCTAAAGCATTGTAAGTGATTATTCCAAACCTATGACTTGAATGGAATTCTAATCTATATTTTTATATAGAGAAGATTATGCGCCAACTCTTTTTATTAAACATTGTTACACCTTAATTTGCGTTAGGATTTTTGACTTAATGTATGTAATGAACATATTTTGATAAGAATTAGCTATACTTAAAAATATGGCAACTGAATGAATATATAAATCATATATACCTATCTACATAATAATAATAATAATAATAATAATAATAATAATAATAATAAATCCATGCAAATATATAAAATAAAAATTCAAACCTTTTGATTTTGTGCAGTTAAAATGCTGCTCTAAAAGCTTTTTGGTGACCCTGTTGGATATGTATTTGATATCATAATTTAATTTGGAATCAACGTTGAGATGAAGAGGCGATAACCTAGAAGGAAGATTATGAAGGGGAATGAATACCAATGTATTTGAACTACAATGACTAGAGACAAACTTACAATTCAATATTCTTTCCTCAGAAGCAACCTTGGATTTTTTAAATCGTACTCGCAAAGAAAACTCACCTTCCTAGTATTTTCATTAGTATAAACCTTTTCAGTTTATGTTCCAGCTTGCAAGTTGCACATCAATGTCTCCACTCTTTTAAAACACTTACTCCAATTAGTCTTGAATTCATTTTCAAAATAATTAGGAACATCAAAATTTAAATTCTCCACAAAAAATTTTAATGCGAGAGATTGCAAAATTCATCAAGCATTTAATCCATTACACACAATCCAAATAGAAATAAAGGCACAACAATTTATGTGGCATCCCTTAAGGGAAATAGCGTTATGTAATTTAAATTAAAAAAAACATATATAAATAAAAATTAACATTTTTTTACATCGAATTTTGACTTCACACTTTAGGACATGCTAGATCTCTATTGATAAGTTGTGACGTATTAGATAACAAGTCCTACATAGTAGCTAGTACCTGCCACTTAGTTTAAATATATCTAAATTAAAGTTAAAAAAAATGAATTCAATTTAGCGTTAAGGTTTAAAACCCAATGAATTTGGGTTTTATTGATTGGTAAATAGAGGTATTTTGCTAATGTAATTTTTCATTATGGCAGGAAATAGAATCCTCATTTTGCATTACGACAGGAAATATAATCGTACCCAACGATAATAATAATGTTTTATTATAATGATATTTTTTTGTGAGAAAGTTTTCTAGAAAGTTTTACATTTTTTTGTGTAAAATATAGATATATACATTTTAAAGGGTAGTTTTTCTTGCCAGATGTATGTGTGAAAGATGGGTAGAATATATTCCTTAAAAATATATATAAATATTAAAAATGGAATTACTTTATTTAATTATTATTTTTTGTTTGAATTGATAAAAAAATTAATTTATTTTTCATAGTTTTTTACTGATTTCTTATTGATATTAAGTAAAATTATATATTTTTTTACTATAATTTAATTTATTTGTTAAAATTCATTTATATGCATGATCTTAAACCAAAGTTTGTAATAAACAATAAATACCTAGGTAATATAAATAAGTGGTTTTTTATTTTTAAAGTAATTATATAATAATTAAATCAATCTTTATTAATACTCATTGGCTTAAACCAAAATTTGTAATAAACTATAAATACTTAGGTAATATAATTTTTTTTTTCAATAATTATATAATAATTAAATGAATCTTTCTCGCAAGGGCATGGTCTAGTGGCCAGTGAACGCACTATTAAGGCCTTCGTGTTGTTAAGCAGGTCACGAGTTCATGTCTCATCTTATCTGGGTACCGCTCTTGCAGGCTGGGTAGTTCCCTGAGAGGATATAGTGGTAGCCAGGGGGTTGGACCCCGCGCTGCGCGTGTAAAAGTTGCCTGATGTTGTCGATTCCTATGACTTACAAAAAAAAAAATTTAAATGAATCTTAATTTATTTTTTTAAGTGTCTAACTATTCTTAATATGTATTAGATAAAAATGCATGTTTTGAATCAAATTTCACTTAATTATTAATGAGTTTATCCCATCATATTTGTTTATTAATAAATTTATTTAATTAAACTAATAAAATTTTAAACCTGTTACCATATCTATTAATTTTGAACTTGGTAATTACTAATATTTACTATAAGAGTAATTTGAATATTATAAAATAATTAAGTTACATTTTAAATAATTAATGGTTAAAAAGATTTCAAAAATATTGCAAAATTGATATATGAAACTGAAAAATTGATTGCCTACTAAGAGGCAAATACTTGCATATATTTTGGTGGATAGTAACCACTAAAATGTATCTACATTTACATTTTTACTCCTACTTATTAAAGTGTTGAAGAAAATATAAATAATGATGGTGAGTAACAACTCTTGGTAAGTGTATTTATTTACATTTTGTTCCTACCCATTTTTTAATGCATATACTTGCTTATATTATGGCGGGTAGTAATTCATGTTAAATATTTTATTTATATGAGTATGATTTATTTTCAAGTATTTTAATATTTAGTGGTTTCCTATGAAGATTAACAATGCAAAGTTTAAAATTATCTAAAAATCATGGCATAAATATTATAAGTGCATCCGAAAATTATGACCCAAATATTTGAGAAAGTTATGCACATGTTGTGGTGTGTTGTGTTGTGTAAAGGGTAAAATAACAATCATTACAAAATAAGACCTAAATCAAACATATTTCGGAAAAATAATTTTAAATATTAATAAAAAAACAATAAAATTCGATTCATAATGGTAAACTATGGTGAAGCTGCAAAATATTTTTGTCAAAAGCAAATTAATACATGGTCAAAGGAAAAATAAAATGTGTAATACCATTCGTGCGGAAAAATAATATCACTTTCCAATGACACAAGTTAATAGAATGCTTGGGATAAGCCCATCTACAAACAACAAGTTGGTTGATCTTAGCGACACATACTTGGGTTAAGGCACAGAGAGAAGGTGTGTGCCTACCAAGTATATGGATTTTTTCCCACATGGACGTTTATTATTAAATATAAGAACTATGTAATATACATAATGTATCATTGATAAGCCTTAAGCTAAAGAGGTGAGGTCAATTTCATATTACTAATTAAAAAATTACCCATATATACCAAAATGAACTTGGAACAATGACTAAAAGGAAGTAACAATAGCTATATATTCAACATGCAAAAATTATATTAAATCATGAAATATGAGTACATAAAATGAAAAAACAATGGAACTTGTGCTTCTTAAGAAATTTGAAATAAACCCACAAATATGCAGGTTTCCCATGTAATGGAGATCTTAGAATGGCTGTTGTAAATGACCTAGCAAATAAATTGTTGTTGGATGGCTTATTGACATGGCCGTGATTCTTGATATGAATATTTCTATAATCACCCTAAAATCAATGTCATTGCCTCCTCTCAAAAAACCCAAAAAGGGTTTTTCTCGGAACCTGGGAGTGAGAAACCCCACTAAATAGTGCATACGATCGAGTTGATCAATAAATGCATCCCTATACAAGAAATTATACGATGGGGAAACACTCCATTTTTTCCATTGGAAACTCTAAAAACTCTACCAATAAGATCCTAACCGACCTACAACTGATAAGCACTTTTGTGAGTTCTGGGTCAATTCACTACGAGAAGTTATGGGTCCTCACCCACTCTCACTAATCACTCGAGGGTTTCCATCTTGGGGCTACCAAAATTGAGAACCAGGTTCTCTAAGCCTCATCAAACACCAATTACATAAATCTAAGAGGCTCAGTAATGTTCTCCCCAACTTCTTTTATAGATCTATTGGATCCCTCTCCAACCTTCTAGAAGTATTTTACATTATTATTTTACTTTCATTATAAATATTCTCCACATTAACGTTATCTTAAGTGACTTTATCTTTTAGTCACTTTCCCCCCTCTTTGGCCACTTTTTCCCCTATAAAGCATATTTCCTCTTTTTATAATCCATATCTATGCAGGAGTGAAATGAAATATATTTTCAAACACACACATAAAGTGACAACAAAAAAGGAAATTCAATTCATTAATAACAAATACTAAAAACGGTTACATTCAGAATGGAAATAAACTAGCTCGAGCACTGGTAGCTTATCTCTGAGAAGAGTTGTGAAAACTACATGGCTATGAATTGTGTTAAAATAAGACTCAAAGGATTTTTTATTATTAAGAAACAAGGGAAAATCATAAACCTCCAAAAACCTAACCCTAGGAGATGAAGCTCCAAAAGTGTGTGGGCCACTTAGGTTTAGTTGGTACACCAACTTCCCGAGGTGGTAACTTTGACATATGATCTCTATTTTACATATACAATACCTCGTTATAAATATTTATCCAAGGAATAAAAATTTAGACTAAAAACCCATGCCACAAATATTTAATTTTATCTTTTCCCAAAATAACATCGTTTAGGGCCTCAAAATGGCTCTAGAATTTTAGGACCCGAAAAACTTCCAAAAATAGTAAATTGTGCTACAATTAAGGAAACTCAAAGAAACAATTTTGGGGGTCCAAGTGGATTAGGTGGGTGTCACCAATATCCACCTAGATCATTTTATCAATAATGTTATTAATTAAAAATCACTTTTTAACTCGACAAATGATTATTCGGTCACCATGCCTTCTCCAGCCACTAGAAACCCCTCCATCCTATCCACATAAAAAAAGAAATGGAAAAATGGAAAAATTACAAATTATCCATCCCAAATATTGCTTGCCCTCAAGAAATACATACTTTTCCACTGCAAAAGCATATGATATCAAGATCTCATACAAACCACTGGGTCACCTCATGCCCCTGGGCTAGATAAAAATGAACGAGTCCCTTGATACCTAGATCCCAAACAAGTTTTCAACTGAATCTTACATTAATGGATCCACCTAGATCCCAAATCCCACATGGCCATTCATCATCGTTCATAGTTCGTGACTCTATCTATTCTTTTTCTCTGGCCATAGATGTTTCTGTACCAATATAATACCAACTCATCACTTGGGAAAAATACTGAGAGGGCGGGGGTGAATCAGTATTTAGGGAAAACTCAAATATTTTTACTTTTCCTTACTTCAAAACCCATACGCTACTTTCCTAAAGCCAACTCGCGTATACACGCGGATATCCTTAATAAAACATGTGTATGCACAGAGATCTTAATATGCAGATATTTCTTAACTTAGATCTTTGCAACATTCATTCATCTTATGTTTATTTAACAATAAGCATGTGCAATAATAACAGAATAAACCATCACACATAAGCAACACACATGAACACCAGGATTTTAGGTGGAAACCCAAGTCGGGAGAAAACCACCGCTGCCGTTGTCTCAGCCTTCAATATTTTATTATAGAGAAAACATCATACAACCATGTACTGGTGCAGACTCATACCAGCACGCAGGCACCCACCTGCAGAAGGCTACAACCTTCTCTCGTTTACCAGCCTCTCCTGGAAGGGAGCTACAACCCCCTGATCTCGTTTACCAGCCTCTCCTGAAAGGGAGCTACAACCCCCTTCTCTCATTTACCAGCCTCTCCTGGAAGGGAGCTACAACTCCCTGCTCTCATTTACCAGCCTCTCCTGGAAGGGAGCTACAACCCCTGACTGAAGGGTTCAACCTTCAGAACCACTGTAGACCACGTTTCATCAATTTTCAAATTGGATCAAACAGCTTCAACACAACCCTTCATTTATCAACAAAAATACTTTGACCATTGCTTCCAACAGAACAGTAAAACCACTGTAACCAGAATATCAGAGATAACCCAGACTTTAGAATAGATATGCAGAAACACATTCAACCTTGATCAACCATTAGATCAGATACCATACGTGCTTTTATTTAATCAGACCCACGTATATACGTTGTATTCATGAAGCTAACCCGCGTATACATCTATGCATTTTTCCAGAATAACCCTAACTTCCCATACACACCTTTGTTTAAACAGATCTGTGTATACACGCGCTTTTTATGAAAAGAACCTGCGTATAGATCTATAAAAGATAATTTTTGAAGAACAGTTCAGATCTATGAACTTACCCAGATTTATTCAATTTATTCAACAGATTTGCGCCAAGTCTTCAATACTTCTTTTCAGATCATCTTAGAGATTAATCAATTCCAGATCTAGAGATTTTGACCCTTCATCATATTCATAGGTGCATCACAGATTCAGATCTATTGATTAAGAACAGAGTTCAACCATACATATAAACTTTAGAGTGAGGTATTCATTAAATCCCAGACACTTGCACACACCTTGCACAATGAATTTCTTCTCCTTAAATAGATCTAGCCTTTGACAATACCATGAGCCAAAACCATACAACTTCCAATGGTATTCCTGGATAGGATCAAATAGATAATCCAACGCTCAATACAATGAGTCAATACCATGGTAAGAACCCCTGGTTTTACAAATTTGGAGCGCAATTAGGCATATGCGACTTAGCACGTACTTTTCCGCGTGCATACGCTACTTCTCCTAAACAAACCCGCGTATGCTTTGTGACACACACTTTTCATCATTGTTCTGGCCCTTACTGATATTTCTTTCTCTGGTACTTCTGAGCTACTTGTAGAACATCAGATTTACATCATTAATAAACTCATCAAGAATCAAGAACAACTTCATTAAGTAGGTTTCCATCATTTTCATCAAGTGGGTTGCCATCAAGGACAACACTCTGCATCATATTGCCAACAATCTCCCCCTTTGGACTTGATGGCAACCACGATGGTGTTTGATCACCACAACAGATAGATACATTAAGCATAATGATATTCTCCCCTATTCAAACACCATGTCACTCTCCTCCTTTGACATCAAGGGCAAAGGGCAGATCAAAACCAACACAAGGTTGTTTTCTCCTCATGTAGATAGAAGAGCGTTGTAGATCTGATGTGCACTGAAGTTACCATGCTCCCCCTGAGTTCATGTTGAATCTTCAAACATATTTTTCAATGAAGTACATGACTCTATGACCTTCCTATCACCAAGGACTCATATTTACATCAAAGATCCAACCAAGTGGATTTACATATGAGACTCAAATACCCAACCAAGTAGGTTTACACAATTTTGACTCAACTACCCAACCAAGTGGGTTTACACAATTTTGACTCAACTACCCAACCAAGTGGGTTTACAAATTTGAACAAGTACTTACATGACTGAATATTACAAATTTACATCATGGGTCTCAACATGACCTTTTCAACCAATTACAAATATGACCTTTTGTAACAAATACCAAAAGGACCTCAAAGAAGAGCTCATATTTCAAAATCATCATAATGCCAAAAATGCATTATACTCTGCAAGGCTAATGCTCCCCCTGAACCTGTACAATAGTTTACTCCTTCATCTCCCCCTTAGCTTGTGCATATTGAACACTTTCAACAACAAGAACATCAAGGCATCTTCACCCAATAACAGAGAATGAAACAGAAATATACGAGCTGAAACACCACCAGAGGCACCAACTAGCATCAGAGAAACCAAACAGCACCATAGCTTGTGTTGAAGAAATGCTGACCCCGAAAAATTTTCAGCAACCACCCATACGCGGTTTCCTTTGTATGATCTCACGTATATACGCGACTGTCTTTTATGAAACCCGCGTATTCAATTTAATCTTCTAAAATTAAGCAACTCTGATTTTCTGCACAGCAGAGACTACTCCCAGCTTCTGTCTGAGATATTCGAACGCTTCCCTCGGCAGAGGTTTGGTAAATATATCAGCAACTTGTTCTTTGGAGGGAACATACTCCAATTTCACCTTTTTTTCAAGCACTTTTTCTCGTAAGAAGTGATACTTGATGGGAATGTGCTTGGTCTTAGAATGCATAATAGGATTCTTTGAGATACTGATGGCGCTTGTATTATCACACATAATGGAGATAGAAGGTGTACATTTGATTTGAAAATCTTGTAAGGTTTGCATCATCCAAAGGATTTGAGTGCAACAAGACGCGGCAGCCACATATCCTACTTCTGTTGTAGATAAGGCAATATAATTTTTCTTCTTGCTGAACCAAGATACTAACCGGGGCCCCATATAGAGAGCACCACCACTAGTGCTTTTCTGATCATCAACATTTCCAGCCCAATCTGCATCAATGTAAGCATGAAGAGTGAGATCAACATTCTTTGGATACCGTAGTCCAAAGTCTTCAGTTCCTTATAGATATTTGAATATTCTTTTGACTTCCTGAAGATGAGACTCTTTTGGATTAGCTTGGAATCGTCCAACAATACCAACTACATGCATAATGTCTGGTCTAGTCCCAGTGAGATAAAGTAGACTTCCTATCATAGATCTGTATTCTGGTTGATTCACCGTGGGAGAATCATCATGAGAACTGAGATTACATCCGGTTATCATTGGTGTACTTACATGTTTGCACTCTTCCATGCCATACTTCTTCAGAATTTGCTTAAGGTATTTTTCTTGTGATAAGAATATACCATCTGTAGTTTGATGCACTTGCAAGCCAAGAAAGAATGTTAGTTCCCCAAGTAAATACATTTCAAATTCTTGCTGCATGACAGAAGCAAATTTCTGACTCATAGATTCTTCATTACTTCCAAAAATGATATCATCAACATATACAACCACAATCAATAGTTTATCACTTTCAGTTTTTGTGTATAAATTGCTATCAGCAGACCCCTTTGAAAATCCTTGTTGATGAAGATATTTGTCAAGACGATAATACCATGCCCTTGGAGCTTGTTTGAGACCATATAGAGCCTTTTTAATTTTACAAACAATTTTTTCATCATTTCCCAAAATGAATCCTTCTGGTTGTTCTATATAAACCTCTTCTTCTAGGTCACCATTGAGGAAAGCAGATTTAACATCCATTTGATACACTTTGATTTGTTGAAAGCTTGAAAAAGCAAGAAACATTCTTATGGCTTCAAGTCTAGCAACTGGAGAAAAAGTTTCTTCAAAGTCTATACCTTCTTATTGAGTATACCCCTTGCAAACAAGTCTAGCTTTATTTCTTATGACATCCCATTCTCATTTAACTTATTTTTGAATATCCATTTAGTACCAATGACATTTTTGTCATGAGGTCTTGGTACTAATTCCCAAGTGTGATTCTTTTCAATTTGATCAAGCTCTTCATTCATGGCTTGAATCCAACATTCATCTTTGCTTGCTTGATTGACATTGTGTGGCTCAATAGTGGATAGAAATTCCAGATAGTTAGAAGATCCCACAAGAGTCCTTCTTGTTTGTACACCTGCTTCCTTATCTCCCAAAATTTGAGATTCTGGATGATTCTTTTGAACATATCTGGATGGAGCTTTTTCAGATAAATTATCTTCAGGTTCTTCATTGAGTTCACTGTCTGTATCATTGTTGTTTGATGTAGAAGGACATATGTCACCATCATCTTCATTTGTTGTTTGTTTTTTTTCTTTTGGGACTGTAGGAGACTCATCAATAACAACATCAATACATTCAACAATCTTCCTAAGTCTTTTATTGTAACATTTATATGCCCTACTCCTAGAGGAGTAACCAAGAAGTATTCCTTCATCTTCTCTAGGTTCAAATTTTCCAAGTTTTTCATCATTATTTTTGATAAAGCATCTGCTTCCAAAAACTCTGAAGTGCTTCACAGTGGGAGGATTACCATACCAGAGTTCATATGGAGTTTTATCACTATTTACTCGAACATGTGCCTTGTTAAGAATATTCACCGCTATATGTGCTACTTCTCCCCAAAATGTGTCAGGTGTTCCGGAATCATCAAGCATAGCCCTAGCCATTTGTTGAACTATTCTATTCATTCTTTCTACTACACCATTTTGTTGCGGAGTGCCTGCTACAGAAAAATGTCTTTTTATGCCATGTTGTTCACAAAAACCAAGGAATTCATTTGATGTATATTCTCCTCCTCGATCAGATCTAATACACTTGATTTTCAGATCTAATTCATTCTCAACTCGTGCTTTGAAAGACTGAAATTTCTCAAATGCTTCATCTTTGTGTTTAAGCAACCCAATCCAACACATTCTAGAGAAATCATCAATAAATAGGATATAGTATTGTTCACCACGAGGTGACTTTTTCTTCACAGGTCCACATATGTCAGTATGAATGAGTTCAAGAGGCCTACTTGATGATCCTTCCTTGGCATTAAACTGTACTCTGGTCTGCTTACCGAATTGGCAAGATTTGCATATGATACTTTCAGGTAGAGTAATATTGGGAAGACCACGAACAACATTAAGTCTGCTTGACTTGTTGATTTGAGAGAAGCTTAGATGCCCCAGCCTTCTATGCCATAGCCAGTTTTCTGAAGATTTACTCAAGTAACATTGTTCTTTGCAATTCTTCAATACATACAAGTTGCTTGGAGTCCTTTTTCCTTTTATAATTTTTTTACCTGTATCAAGATCACGAACCACACATTCTTTTGAACTAAATACAACTTCAGTTCCTTGATCACACATTTGACTTACACTTAACAAGTTATGCCTTAATCCATCCACATACATGACATCATTAGCCTTCACCTTTTCTTTTAGAAACACAAACCCTTTTCCTTTAATTATATCAGGAGTATCATTTCCAAATGTAACTTTCTTTTCCTTTTCTAGAGCACTATATGCACCAAGTTTGTTTTTGTCACCTGTCATGTGTCTTGAGCATCCACTATCAATGTACCATTGATTTTCTTCTCCTTCTGCAAATAATGCTATGCCACAATTTTCAACCTGTAATTCCTTCTTTTTCCATACTTTGGAACTTGAAGGAAAATGCTCTTTTGGCTGAACTTTTCTCCTGCACTCAGATTCTTCATGCCTAAAGTTATTGCAATAAGCACATTAAACTTCTCTTAGAAGAGGAGAAAAGTTGTTATAGGTATTCTTCTTTGTGTCAATATCAATCTTTTTCTTTCTTGCTTCTCTAGTCATGATGGTTTTATATGCAACACATTGAACAGCTTTATGACCAAAATTGTGACATGAGAAACATTGTCCATTGAAAAAGAAATTTCTGCGATTATGAAATCTTCTACTTGTATTTACCTGTTGACTGGTGTTTCTTTGAAAGACATTCCTGTTAGTGTTCTTTGAATTGAGATGATCACGCTTTACCTACAATGATTCTTTATTCCCTTGCTGAGTGGCAGAATTTTGTAAACTAGCTGTAGCTGCTTTTAGATAATTTGGTGCTGAAGCCTGAGAAGATTCACCGGTATATCCAAGACCTGTCCTTATAAGAGGAGAACGTTGTACCTTGATAATTTCATCTAAGGTTTCAGATCCTTTAGCAAATCTAAGATTTAGAGTCTTAACTTTCTCAGAGTCTTTTCTTAGACTTACCACTTCGCATTCTAATTTCTCAATGTGTTTCTTTGCTTCTTCAAACTGCTTTTCCATAGTCTCTATGGTTATTTTCTTTTCTTCTAAGAGAATTTTACATTCTTCTAAGCGTATTTTGAGTTGATTGTTTTCTTCAAGAAAGTCATTGTCCTCTAGAGCATCCCAAAAAGTATCCTTTTCTTCTTTAGATTCAAATGCCATGAGAAGTCTAAGATCCTGTTCACATTCTCCCTCACTGTCAGATAGCCCATCACTGTCTTCATGAGTATAGTAACATTTTCTAGTGTTAAACCGATTCTTATTCTTTCTGGCTACTTCCTTCCCTTTTGCAGGTGTTTCTTTATGAGGACACTTAGCAGCATAATGACCAACTCTTCCACACTCAAAACATTTGAAAGGAAGCTTACCTCTGAACTGTCCTGTGCCAAGTTAGAGTTTCTTTACAAAATTTACCTCATCTTCTTCTGAGATATATCATGATCCTTTTGCTTCTTGTACTTCTTTCCCTTTTGTAGAAGCTCTAAAGATAGCCTCTTTGACTTCAGATGGTCCTCCTCTTCTCATGTCATATGCAGTTAGTATGCCATGAAGTTGTACCACATTAAGATTTTGAAGATCCTGTTTTTCTTCAAGAGCAGAAACTTTTGACTCAAATTTTGCTGTTAGAGATCTTAAAATTTTCTCAACCAAAGTAGATTCAGATATTGTTTCTCCCAGATTTCTCATGCGATTTACAACATCATCAAGACGTAAAAAGAAACTGGCAATATTCTCATCACTATGCATCCTTAAGTTTTCATATTCAATTCTGAGAGTTTGAAGTTTTGCACTTTTTACCTTTGCGTCACCTTCATAACTTAGAATGATTTTGTCCCATATCTCCTTTGCTGTATTCAGCTGCATAACTTTGACAAATTCAGATTCAGTTAGACTTCCTGTTAGAGCATTGACTGCCTTTGCATTTATTTCATAATTCTTCTTTTCAGTCGGATCTGTTGGTATTGCAGCAGGATATTGATATCCTTGTTCAACAATGGCCCATACATCTGCTCCCATAGACTAAAGATAGGATCTCATCCTTATTTTCCAGAAGATTAAATTGCTGCCATTAAAGAGTGGAGGCTTGATTGATGCTGTTCCATCTTGATTGCTCATCTTACTTGATCTTCCTTCTAGCGGCTAAGCTTTTTCAGAAGGACCTGCTCTGATTCCAATTGTTGGGAAAAACACTGAGAGGGGGGGGGTGAATCAGTATTTAGGGCAAACTCAAATGTTTTTTACTTTTCCTTACTTCAAAACTCATACGCGACTTTCCTGAAGCCAACTCGCGTATACACGCGACTATCCTTCATAAAACATGCGTATGCATAGAGATCTTATTATGCAGATATTTCTTAACTTAGATCTTTGCATCATTCATTCATCTGATGTTTATTTAACAGTAAGCATGTGTAGTAATAACAGGATAAACCATCACACATAAGCAACACATATGAACACCGGGATTTTAGGTGGAAACCCAAGTCTGGAGAAAACCACCGCTGCCATTGTCTCAGCCTTCAATATTTTATTATAGAGAAAACATCATACAACCGTGTACTGGCGCAGACTCATACCAGCACGCAGGCACCCACCTGCAGAAGGCTACAACCTTCTCTCGTTTACCAGCCTCTCCTGGAAGGGAGCTACAACCCCCTGCTCTCTTTTCCAGCCTCTCCTGGAAGGGAGCTACAACCCCCTGCTCTCGTTTACCAGCCTCACCTGGAAGGGAGCTACAACCCCCTGACTGAAGGCTTCAACCTTTAGCACCACTGCAGACCACGTTTCATCAATTTTCAAACTGGATCAAACAGCTTCAACACAACCTTTCATTTATCAACAAACATACTTTGACCATTGCTTCCAACAGAACAATAAAACCACTGTAACCAGAATATTAGAATAGATATGCAGAAACACATTCAATCTTGATCAAACATTAGGTCAGATACCATACGCGCTTTTATTTAATCAGACCTGCGTATATACGTGCTTTTCATGAAGCTAACCCGCATATACATCTGTGCATTTTTCAAAAATAACCCTAAATTCCCATACGTGCCTTTGTTTAAACAGATCCACGTATACACGCGATTTTTATGAAAAGAACCTGCGTATAGATCTATAAAAGATAATTTTTGCAGAATAGTTCAGATCTATGAACTTACCCAGATTTCTTCAATTTCTTCAACAGATTTGCGCCAGGTCTTCAATACTTCTTTTCAGATCATCTTAGAGATTCATCAATTCCAGATATAGAGATTTTGACCCTTCATCATATTCATAGGTGCATCATAGGTTCAGATCTATTTATTAAGAACAGAGTTCAACCATACAGATAAACTTCAGAGTGAGGTATTCATTAAATCCCAGACCCTTGCACTACCTTGCACAATGAATTTCTTCTCCTTAAATAGATCTAGCCTTTAACAATACCATGAGCCAAAACCATACAACTTCCAATGGTATTCCTGGACGGGATCAAATAGATAATCCAACGCTCAATACAATAGGTCAATACCATGGTAAGAACCCCTGGTTTTACAAATTTGGAGCACAATTAGGCATACGCGACTTAGCACGTACTTTTCCGCGTGCATATGCTACTTCTCCTAAACAAACCCCTGTATGCTTTGTGACACACACTTTTCATCATTGTTCTGGCCCTTACTAATATTTCTTTCTCTGGTACTTCTGAGCTACTTGTAGAACATCAGATTCACATCATTAATAAACTCATCAAGCATCAAGAACAACTTCATTAAGTAGGTTGCCATCATCTCCATCAAGTGGGTTGCCATCAAGGAAAACACTCTGCATCATATTGCCAACAAACTCATCCTCTCCCATCCAACTCGTGGCTTAGACCAAGATCAACTCCATTATATTGATGTTGTGCTAGTACACTGGAACGTTGATGAATTGTCAACCTACATGACACTAATAACTAGAGAATGTAGTATCCCTCATATCTAAGCACTGCTTTACTATTCCCCTAACTAAGAATGATTCCCCATTTGTAATATTCTTGGTCTACATAAAAAATTAGAAGAGAGAATATGCGAGCGATACCACAAAAAAATAACATAATGAGATGAGAACATCAGAAATATTTTATTAAGATCTATAAAAAATATTGTTCACTTTCCTCTTCGAGGGGGAAACCTCCAGTAAAGAAGAGCTCAATTACACAGCACAACACAATACTTTCCTTACTATCTTCAACATTATATAGTTTTTTGAGACCCAAAAACCAAACTACTCGTGGTCCCTTACATATTTTGGGTTAACCTCTTTGTTTATTAACTATGGCCCATTATAGATAATTGTGTTCCATTTTTTATAATGTCTTTAAAACATTTATAATTCTTACGATATTTATTTATTAAACTAAATAATATGAGGAATTATTATATTAGTAAAGGGGTTAGGGTGAGACCCTCACATGCCCTCCACCTTTAGAAACAGACTTGCACTTAAGGATAAATCTATGGAGAAATATGAAGAATAATTATGGGTTTCCATATCGCATCTTATCATAATTTGTCTTTCCACTGGACGAGGACTTCCTTGATAATGCAATCGCAGAGATGTCGTTCCCTGAAATAGAGGATTTTTTCTAGGTGGAGCCAAATAAATCCTTCCTCATCCAATTCAAATAGGATGGCCTAAACCGTACAATTATGCCTCATGACATTATTGAGACAGTAGACATGGAAAATGGGGTGGAGTTTGGAAGTGGATGAAATGTTTTTTTTTTCCTAAAATGGTCTACTTCTATTATATCATTGATTCCAAAATATTACAGTCCTCATCCTCCAGATTTGGCAAGGCAATTTCGAAGGGAAATTTAATTTCCAAAAAAAAAAAGAGGGGCTACCCCAGATGGGGAAACTAGCCTAAGAGAAGAGTTTAGGAAGTTTAGAATATGTTTCCCATAGTATGAAACTAGCCTCGTACATTAAATGTTAAAAAAAAACCAGAAAACAAGAAGCAACGAAGTATCAAGAAATTTACTGGAATGAAAAAGAAGCACCCAGGGGTTAGTTATTGGAGAATTATCATCCTATACTAGTGGTTGGAATGGCTCCTCCACAATTTTTCACGCATACTCAAAATCATCATCCTCCAGCTTGGACACGGGCAGTCGACAAAGGAAGGAGAGCCACGTGGAAATTTGGAGGAGGGGAGGAAGCCACATGAGCCTTAGAATCTACACTAGTGCCATCCTCGTCTGAGCCCGAGAAAATATGATCATTGTTTGAGGCTTGCTGAACCGGAAAGGCCACCATCTTGCGAGGGGAGAAGGGGGAGGTAGGAGAGATGGTGGACTTGAGACATCATTTTTTGCAGTGAAGACCAGAGCTAGAGGCTTCATAGGGAGATTCAGGAAGGTGAAGAGACACACGAGAAGGGAGGTTAATGGGGTCCAGGACTTTCGGCTCTACCCAGGTGACCAAGAGGTTCACTATTCGGCCAACAATGATAGATATGGGCGCCCTGTAGGGGAGACTGTGACCACTACCTATGTGGCACCGCATGTAGTGGCATCGGGGCATGGTGACGGAACAAGAATGGGGTTGAGATGATGAAGGGATCACTGCATCGAATTAGGTAGCATAGGGAGATTCGAATGCCAAAGTGAAACAAGCAGCAGAGCAAGGAATCGAGTAGTGAAGCAATGGATTGGAAGAGGCGGAAGGAGCGTCAGAACGAAGCCAGAGGGAGAGCCAAATACTAAAGTGAGAAGCAAGTTGAGAATATTTATGGGCCATGGATGGCTTCAAAGGTGTGATAGATGGAATTAATGAGCATAGGACTGTGTTAATGGTAGAGTGGAGCGAGGATGTCAATGGGGGACGTTCAAGGGTGGCGAATAATCTCCCCACGCACCATAATTTAAGCCAAATGGGGTGTCCATGTGCACCTGCATGAGGAGGAAGGGTGTCCCTCATTTGCGCGGCCAGGTGGCTACTGCTAAAGGGTAATATTCTTGGGTGGTTGTTAATGAATATCCCTCTCAGGGTTTTTCGGTGCCCAAGGCAGACTGTAAGATTAGTTGTAAAGTTCCAAAGTTACTGCATACATGTTCAAACTGATATATAATTAACAAAGAAATATTTGAAATGATTACCTCTTTGTGGATAGAGGATCCTATGGAGAGGACTAGGCAGCGGGGTAGAATTCCTTCCTCACCAGCTCCATATCCAGATCCTGAAACTGAGCAAAGCACCTGTTTAATCCTCACAACAGTATAGCTTTCTAACAATTAAACTAGTATATAATCTACATTTAAACTATGCGGATCTAATCCATTCATATCATGCTTCATAGACAAATAAACAAAAAATGTGACATTGGAGCATCGAATGGAAAAAACAGATACAGTTATATTAATTTATGAAAAGGAGGATTACAATTGTTAGTTGTACCAAGCCCTCCTCAGTCTTCCAATTCATCTCTCTCTTTCTCTATCTCCGAGTTTGATAATGCTTGGGGCTGAGAGTCCTCAATGAACCTCACCAAAATTCAAGCCTCACACTTCAAAAATGAAATTATGCTCCACATAGAATCAAACCTTCAACCCTAGACCAAGAGCCCAAACCCCCAATTTATAGGAAATGGAGAGGACAAACCTTGCCAACTCTTGCAGCTAGTTCAAATTGGGAAAGATCTAGATGTGTCCTATATTTCCTTTATTTTTTCCTTCCATAGGAGTTTAGTTGTGTTTGGCAATGTCTAATAAAAGGTTTGTGCCATAATTTTCTATTTTTGAACTGACTCTTTTTGAGGAAAAGTTGGAAATTCCAGTCAGTTTTGTGCGAGATATTTCCCTTTTCACATTCAAACATGGATAACGTTGCCCCTTAGGCAATAAAAAGTGTTACCCTAGGTACTAACACTCCCTTTTCATGGCTAGGGTTCGTTATAACTCTGCCTAGCTGCTTCTGGGGGTGCATTACCTTGGCAAAATGGGCCTTTGTCTAGGTCATTTTCTTCCTTCCATGTTACCTTCTCTTCTGATATGATGAGGAAGTCATTTGTCCTGTAATAGATACCCCATAAAGTGTGAGGTCAAAGCTGAAGATGATGGCCGAAATAGTTTATAATAATTATAGTAGAACGAGAGGAGTTGGAGGACTGAGGAAAACCTAAAACAACAACGTATGTCAGAAAAACAGTATCTGTCTTGAGTCGGTTAGTTTAGAATGCTCATTAG
>JAXQQM020085958.1:0-28874 GCA_034641835.2 Pinus albicaulis | reverse complement strand
ACGTACTTTGTTTGAGTGAGGTCAAATTTTTGTACCATTATCATAACGGACTGGTAACTGAAAATGAGTTAGGAAAGCAATGGAAAAGGAATTGAAATTGTTGAAAGAGGCTCGTGGTAACTCAATGTACCACTTTGTGGCTAAACCAATAAAGGTTCTTCGAAAAAGTCTTAATCGAATGGTATCATCAATTAGAGAGTTGGATGTGCATCACAGATGACATGGTTTGAAGGGGGCTCTCTTGTTTTTCCTTCAAACTTTAGATTGTCACTAGGAAACTTAGTAGGCATGGCTGGCCAAAATGGAAAATAATAAATAGGATCATTTGTTAGTTGAGACAAGTCTAGTAAATCCAAAGTTGTTATAAAGTGTAACCATTGGTTAGGGTCTTGTTGATAAAATTGATAACCCTGAGGGACAAGTCTGGTACCCGGAGGAGGGTATTTAGGATATCCTAGAATAGCCTGAGCAGTTGGAATGTGCATACCTCCGGGGTATATAGGGTTAGCCATACCAAATTGAGGTTGAGCTGGCATATAAAATGTGTGACTAGGGTATGGTTGACTTTGGAAAGGAAAATTTGGTCCTGTTTGTCCGAATTGGTATTGTCCCTGAAATGGCTAGCCCTGAACAAATTGACCTTGAAAAGGTTGACTTGTTTGTGTGGCTACTAAACCAGGTTTTTCCAAAGATACTTGAGGTATAGACTGGATTGTAGGTCCATTTTTATGAATGGTAGTCTGGGGGATGTCCTGCGTGGCAGTCGTCCTTGACATTTAAGGGGTAGTATCAATAGAGACTTGAGAAACAACCAGGATGGGTGTGTGAGGAGTACTGGCTTGTTGAACAGAAGTTCGCACAGTAGGTTGGACGGGAGTACGAGGAGTACTCGAGCCGGACTGCTAACTACTTGGCAGAGATGTCCCCGATGTAATTTGAGGTATACCCTGAACAGCTTGTTGGACTTGAGTATAACCAATGGTCTAGTTGGCTGACAAAAGTTGTTTTTAAGGCATCTTCAGGGTAGATTGAAAAATTTGTTGAGTAAAAAAAGGATTCCATATAGTTTTCATCCCTGGATAAGGAGTTCCCACTGAGGTTTGTGACCCATAAGGTTGACCATAACTAGTTTGAGGCATTGGAACATAACTTTGATAATTACTGGGTAAGGTTTCCCTACAAACGAAGGATAAGTTCCAGCATAAGATTGTTGTCCCGGGAGAGGTTGTTTCCCCACAAGCGGAATGTAACCACTGTTGAGCCCCAAAGATGTCCTTTCCTTTCACCAAATTTCACTTCATTCCATTTGTCCTTTATTAATTATAGGCTTAAAATATCAATAGGAATGATTAAAGTTACTTTAAGAATGCATTCAATAACTAACTTACTAAACTTTTGTGGTCTTGTTGTTGTAGTGATTTTTGACTAGACTTAGCTACAAAATGCAACCATTCTGTAGCTAGTCGCATATTCCGCAGCTATCTTTATGTTCACACAGGTTACAGGTGTCACTTAAAGTAAAAATGCATATGGTTGAATTCCATAACTCACCTACATCATTCCTTGCCCTCTACGAAGTCTGAGCAAAAATTTGCAAGTGGTTATGCACGTGGAGGAAACCAAAACTAAGAAGTAGACTTCTACCAGAACAAGGACTCTGTAGATGTCTTCAGCAAATTACGAGGCCTCAACAGGAGTTCTAATTCGATTTTGATTGAAAAATACACCTATCCCTATTTCTTCTCAATGACAGTTATGTATTTTGCTTATAAAAATAACTCGGTGAACCGACAGACAGTTAGTTATTCGATGTTTTGTTGTTAAGTTGTCCAAGACTGTGATACTCTGTTTCTGAATTTTTTTCCTTTAATGAAAGAAGTACAACTTTAATGCATGATCTGAAGCAATATTGATGAGATTCGTGTGCCAATCCGATGGTAGAGGGCCCCTACATTCCGAAAGGATTTGTGCATATTTTTGAGATAAGTGACTTTAGCTCTGTTTCGTTCTTAATTTAAGTAGTTTTCTGAACTTCATGTTTTATGATTCACGTACATCGAATGTTACAGTCAATCTTGTTCTTATGAACTGTTCCAATATATCACTAACACGTGAATGAGATATAGCTATAGTATTTCGAAGGTTAATTGCATTCTAGTTCAGTTCTGTTTACTGTATTTCAAGTTTGATTAATTGCATTCTAGTTCAGTTCTGTTCACTGTATTTCAAGTTTGATTAATTGCATTCTAGTTCAGTTTTGTTCACTGTATTTCAAGTTTGATTAATTGCATTCTAGTTCAATTATGTTCATTGTATTTCAAGTTTTATTAGCTATTTGTGTTCTAGTTTTGTTAAATTAGACTTAAAAGGCCTTCATTATTTACAAATTGCTCTTGTTCTTAATCTCTTCTAACAGATCATTATCATATGGACAAGAATTAGTTATACCATTTTGGGTGCTTGATTGTTCTGCAATTTCTCATAATTTTACAAACAGCCTTTTTCCAAAGTTATTCCAAGAGATCTCTAACCCTTGAATGAGGCTTAATAGTAACATTTTGAGTGGCAGAATGGGTTAATTTTAGTGTCATAAGTCACTTTAGCATAGGGTTCCTTACTATGTTGCAGATAATATTTTCTCAAAATGTTCCAACAAATTTCTAACCCTGGATAAGATTTTCTCTGTGATATTGTAAGTTGTTGTTTATTAAAGAGAACCTCATTACATCAAACTTATCCTTTTCTCAAGTTGTTCCAACAAACCTCTAATGAAATGAATTGGACTGAGTTAATGTTATGAGTTAATTTCCTCGTCAAGCTTTGCAATTTGTGAATTAGCATTTTCTATTCTTAGGTGTCATACACAGTTTAGAGTAGATTTTGTTCTGTTTTAGTGTGATCAGTAAATTCTCTTTGCCAACAATTTAGTTCTTTTCCTCTTAACACAACAAGACAAAACCAAAAAAACTAGAAAAACACTAAACACAACGAAGTAGGAAGAAGATACCTAGGCACATATAGTGCACTTCACTTCAACAGTTTACTAGCCCTGGTTGACAATTTATGACATCAATTTAGGAACACTAAGTTGAGCAGAAATTTTGGCACCGTTGCCAGGGAAGTGTAACTATGTAGCCTTGTTTCTTACCTCCCAAAAAAAATGATATTTGTAGAGAAAGAGACTCAAGGGGTAGATTCATAAGAAACAGAAGCTTGATTTCTAGAACACCACTTGTTCCACCAAGACCAAGAGGCAACACACCTCCAACTCAAACCCACATCCCATGCTTTACTGATCATAGACTTTTAGAAGACTTAAGATCAGATATTCCATTAGAAAGACCTTCCACTTCATCCACTGAACCTGTCCTAAAAGAAGATTCAAGGACCCCTATTAGAGACATAAACTTTTCCACTTCCACAGAAGAATCAACTATGGCAGAAGAAGGGGGAGGAGGAGTCTTTAATGGAGAACACACACTATTTGGAGGGGGTAGAGGTAGAGGTAGATGAGAAGGAGGTAGAGGTGCTGAAGGAGAAGGAGGTAGAGGTGAAGAAGGAGGCAGAGGAAGAGGTATAAGGGAAATGGGAAGCTCTTTTGGGTTTCCTATAGTAGATGAAGAAACCAATGCAACTATGAAAAATATTTCACCCTCTGTCCTTCCAAAATTTTATGGACTCAAAAGTGAAGATCCTGAAACCTTCCTATTTGAATTTGAAGTCCTATGTAGAACCTATGATTACTTACAAGATGCCCAAAAACTTAAACTATTCCCTTCAACATTGAAAGGAGTAGCATTAAAATGGTTTATGAGTTTGATCAACGGTTCTATTAGGACATGGAAAGACATGAAACAGGCATTTCTAGAAAGGTATTTGGATTACTGTATGCCAGTCAACCATAAGGAGGAAGTGTTTAAAATGCTACAAAAAGAGGATGAAAATCTGGAAGATTTGTTAGAGAGGTTTAACTATAACATCAAGAGGGCAAAAATGGAAAACTTAGACCAAGATACTTTGAAAGCTCTCTTGTTAAAGACAATTAGGGATGAATGGTTATATATCCTTAATATGATGGGAAAAGGGGATATATCTCAGCTCACATTACCCGAAATAGTTGAATTATGTATCAACCTTTCAAGAGGGAAATCTAAAACTGTAAAAGGACCAAGAAACCCTGCTCTTGCAAGGGCAAGTAAGTCTGCTTCTGGGACAGTAAGTAGGGCAGAAATAGGACATATGCTTGATGAATTCAAATCTGACATTTTAGGGAGTCTTAGTGAGCAAATAGACACCCTCAAGTTACAAAACAATCAAAAAGTTGCATCTGATGCCTTAGCAATCTTTTGTCCCAAATGTAGAAAGAAGCATGCCTTGAGAGAGTGCCCTTTGGATGCAAAAGTAGTAGAGACTTGTGTAATTTGTTCAGAAAAACATGAGACCAAGAGTTTTCCTTCACTTCCCGGTCTTAACGCTGTCTTTCAAGAAGAAACCCCTACAAATTCCACATAATCTCTCCATTTTGTCTCTAGGAGGCCTTGGTAAGGACCTCAAACACAAGGATTCCATGATCAGCTATATAATCAACCCCCACCAAATTGGAATTCTTGGCAGCAACCTTGGCCCCAATTTCAAAATAAATCTCAAACTTGGGCACAAGGAGCACAAAATACCTATGGAAGATACTCTCAATACTATCAATATCCACCATCCTATCCACCATATCCACATTTCCCTCCTCAACAAAATCCTCAAAATCCACCACTTCCATTGCCATTTCCTCAGAAATAAAATCAATTACCTGCCCAACCCATACCAAACCCCAACAATAAAAATCCTCAGAACACATACATGATAGAAGGCCAACAGTTTCCAACCTATTTGATTACTCCTTTAGACCTTAATGATGTTCAACTTAGGTCTGGAAGAATACTTGAAAAGACGAAACCTTCTGTAATCATACAAGAGCAAAACAATTCTGAGGAAGATTCTCTATGGGTAAATAAAAGTCTTGAAGAGAACACATCTTTTCAAGCCCCAAACATTGAAAAATCAAAACAAAAAGAACCAATAATTTCAACTCCTATATTAGAGTAGCCATCAACATCCACCTCTACACCTCCCTTTCCAGAAAGATTACAAATTGATAGGGGTGTAGAAAAACAAATTATGGTGCCTAATTATGATTTCCTAGATGAGCTAAGGAATGTTTGTATTAAGATCCCATTATTAAAAGCTATCAAGGAAATTCCAATTTTAGCAAAAACAATAAAGGAGTTGAGCATGAGAAAAATAGGAAAAAGAATCAAAGAGATAAAGAAAATTCAACTGGCAGGAAAAATAGCAGATATCATGATGGGTAAGATTTCCATTCCAAAGTATCTAGACCCAGGAAATCCAGTTGTTAAAATACACATCAATGGAACTGAGATCCAAAACACACTTATTAATTTAGGAGAAGCAATCAATATCATGAGTAGACAAATCATGGATAAACTAAAGCTTCCTAATCTTCTTTTTACACCCACATTATTACAATTAGCAGACAGATCTGTGATTAAACCTGATGGGGTAATAGAAGACATTCCAGTGTCCCTAGATTCTTGGGAGTATCCTGTGGATTTTATGATCCTAACTCCTAAAAATAATCTAGGAGGACATCCTATTATATTAGGAAGACCTTGGTTAGCTACAGCTGATGCTTTCATTAGTTGTAGATCCGGTGATATGTACATCTCTGATGGTAGTTAAACCAAGAAATTTACCTTGTATCCTCCAGCAAAAACAATTACAGAATTAGATGATACTCAATGGATTGAGGATGAAGAAGACATACAACCTCTCTTCACAATTTCAGAAATTAGTGAAGATAGCTAGATTCTGAATACCTTAGAAAATTTTGAATTCTCTTCAGAATACAAACATGAAAAATTTCAAGAAGAATCCAACACTGAGTTTTTATCATCAAGACAAATGTCTCTTTATTCCATGGATAAATTTGGCAGCTCTACAATTGAGATATTTCCAGGTAAAACTTTAAACATAAACAAGAACCTAGAGAAATCTCAACAAGAAAAGCTAGTCAAGATATTACAGAGACATTCTTTTGCATATGCATGGGAGTACACTGATATGAAAGGGATAAGTTCTAAGACTTGCACTCATCACATATACATAAAGGAAAATTGTAAACCAATCAAACAACCTCGGAGACGGATGAATCTTAGGGAGATTGTTAAAGAAGAATTGCAGAAATTGTTAAATGTCAACTTTATCTATCCCATTTCAGATAGTCAGTGGGTTTCTCCTTTGGTAATTGTGCCAAATAAAAATGGTAAATGGAGGGTGTGTATTGACTACTGGGAATTAAACAAATCTGCTCTTAAAGATCATTTTCCCCTACCTTTCATAGATCAGGTGTTAGATACATTAGCTGGAAAAAAGTACTTCTCATTTTTAGATGGGTTTAGTGGTTATAACCAAATTCAAGTAGCACTTGAAGATCAAGACAAAACCACATTTACCTGTCCTTGGGGTACCTATGCTTACTGAGTATTTCCATTTGGACTATGCAATGCACCTGCAACATTTCAAAGGGAAGTACTAGGAATATTTTCAGATCTAATACATGATTGTGTAGAGGTATATATGGATGATTTCACAGTCTATGGAAACACATTTGAAGAAGCCTTAGTAAACTTGGAAAAAATTTTAAAGAGATGTAAAGAAGAAAATCTTTCACTAAGTCATGAGAAGTGTTTTATGATGTTTACTGAAGGAATTGTTTTGGGGCATCACATTTCAGGGGATGGGATTAGAGTTGATGAGTCAAAAGTTGAAGTCATCTCTAACTTATCTATTCCAAGCTGTCAAAAAGATGTTAGGATTTTTCTAGGATTTACAGGATATTATCGAAGGTTTATAGAAAACTTCACCAAGATAGCATATCCACTTTTCAAATTACTTACCAAGGACAGTGAATTCAAGTGGAATCATGATTGCCAGTTAGCCTTTGAGACCCTGAAAACAAAAATCTCTGAAGCACCTATTTTAAGGGGACCTAACTGGAAATTACCTTTTCATATTTCAACAGATGCCTCGGATACATCTTTAGGAGCAGTATTGGGACAAAAATACCTGATTCCTTATGCCATCTACTATACAAGTAAAAATTTGACTCCTTCAGAGTTAAATTATATTGTAACTGAAAAAGAGTTCTTACTGTTGTTCATGCCATAAATAAATTCAGACACTATATAACAGGCTATGAAACTTTTGTTCACACAGATCACTCTGCAATTAAGTATCTAATGAACAAATCAATTACTAATGGCAGAGTCATAAGATGGTTATTTCTTTTACATGAATTCAACATTACCATTCTAGATAGGCCTGGAAAACAAAATACAGTAGCTAATTTCCTATCTAGACTCCAAAACATTAAAGATAACACTCCAATTGAAGATCAATTCCCTGATGAATATCTTTTTGCAATTTCTACTCAAACTCCTTGGTTTGTTGACATTGTTAATTATTTAGTTTCAGGGAAATTTCCTTCAATAATGAATGCAAGAGACAAAATAAAGATCATTTATGACAGTGCAAAATATTCATGGGTTTCTAATGAGTTATACAAAACAGGTCCAGACTTTATCATTAGGAGATGTGTTCGAGAAGATGAGATGCCTGAGATTCTCAAGGCATGTCATGATGAACCTTGTGGCAGACACTTTGTTGATAAAAGGACATCTTATAAGGTCCTTCATTTAGGATACTATTGGCCATCCCTTTTTAAAGATGCTAAAGAGTATGTCAAAAGGTGTGACAGTTGCCAAAGGGTAAGGAAACCTTCTCCTTCAGGTGAGATGCCATTGCAGCCTCAGGTACATATTGAACCTTTTAAGAAATGGGCTTTAGATTTTGTAGGACCTATTAGTCCTCCATCAAGACAAAAGAAATATATATTAGTTTGCACTGATTATGTTACCAAATGGGTAGAGGCCAAGCCATTACTTTCTGCTACTGAAGCATCTGTAGTTAATTTTCTTTTTGAGGATATTTGTACTCGTTTTGGTGTCCCAAGAGAAATTGTTACAGATCAAGGAGCTCAATTCACATCAAGGCTAGTGGAACAAATGATGGAGAGGTACAAAATCAGACACAGAAAATCTACTCCCTATCATCCACATGAAAATGGTCAAGTGGAATCTACTAATAAGGTCATTGAAGGGATCCTAACAAAGACTGTTCATTTACATAGAAGAGATTGGGCAGACAGGCTTCCTGAAGCCTTGTGGGCCTATAGAACTACATGGAGAAGCACAACAGATCATACTCCTTATGAACTTGTTTATGGAAAACAAGTCTTGTTTCCCATAGAGTTTCAGATTCAAACTTTTAAAATGGCAGTTCGGCTAGGACTTGATTTAACAGAGGCACAAAAGCACATATTAGAGCAGATTAATGAATTGGATGAGATCAGACAAGATGCAGTCCAGAAAACAAGTATAGTCCAACAGCAAAGGATTAGATGGCATGATAAGTACATTAAGGAAAAGAAATTCAAAGAAGGAGACTGGGCCCTCTTGTTTGATTCAAAGTTCAAAGATTTTCAAGGTAAATTCCAAACACATTGGCTTGGACCATATGAAATTGTGAAAAATTTTGAAAATGGAGCAATAAAAATCAGGACAATAGATGAAGAGAAGGTCACTTTTTTTGTAAATGGTCATAGATTGAAGTTGTATCATAAGCCACTTTCAAGATAAGAATTTGTCAAGAGATTCCAAGAGAACAGTGATGTGAATTTAATGAAGAAGAATCCTTCTTCTTCATCAACTTAATTGTATTTTCTGAATTCAGATGATGAAAATATATATATATATAATAAAAATAAAGTATAAACATGAAAACTAATCATTGATTAGCATGTTTATACATAAAAGTTAAAGTGAAAATCAGAATTTTTCTGACACTTTACCTTTTCAAAATTGTTTTTTTTTTCCTGCAAGCAACTATCATAAAATCATAAGTGCAGGCCCACTTTACATATCACATTCCACTTATGATCCATTTCACTTCATCATATCTCACTTCATTCATATTTCATTCACTCCATTCATCCATACTTCATTCACTCCATTTCATGGACCATCTCATTTTTATTTCAAATTTTATCTCCTTCTACAATTGAGTATTAAAAATCATAAGTTGCAGGCCACAGGCCACTTTTCATATTTCATTCCACTTCACATTTATGATCCATTTCATTCCATAATATTTCACTTCACTCATGCTTCATTCCACCATATTTCATGATCCATTTTATTTCATTTCATACTACATTCCATCCATGTTTCAAATCATTTCATTCCATGTTTCAAATCTTCTACAGGTATATTCTGCAGCCAGACATTCTGTAGCCAGATATCCTGTAGGAAACTATCCAACAACCACTTGTTCAGCAGCAAATTGATCCTACACACCTATGTCAAAAAGAAAAATCAAAGGGATTATGAAGACTGAAAGATCAATGATTTTCAAAGAAGGAAAAAGCATATTAAAAACCACAACAAAAAAAAAATCAAAAGAAGGGCTAAGGTAACTTGTGAAATTATTATGATAACAGATTATGAAAGTTATAGTATGGTTAAGTTATATGTATGTTTCATAAAGTTATTTTTATTATTCGTATTGATCAAGCCTATCAAGCCTATCATAAAATTCATGGACAAATCCCTTCCATTCTGCTATATCAAATCATCATTTATTAAAAATTAATGGTTAGTACTTGAAGTGACCTATTAGGTCACGTCACTAACCCGAAGTATTCAGTGATGATTTTGAAATTCTCACGAGATTTTTCCGCGGTCTTTCACTCCATGACAGCTCTCAAACTCATTTATTCGTGTAATTTACCCTCATCGTATTTCACTCATTTCATAACCACTTCATGTCATTTTTCCGTAGCCAATTCCTGTCTGCAAAAACAGAGAAGTCATCTTTGGGGTGAAAACAACTCTCTACAGCCATTTTTACCTTGAATAGGAGAGCAGTAACGGAGCAGTAGATTGAAGATAGAGAAAAGAAGCCATGGGACTCATTGTAAAGTCTGAACCAGTCCGAACCAAATACCTAGAGGGTTACCCACAGATTAGAGAGATGTTACAGCAGGTTGGGTGGCTACATTTTTTGGAAAAGTTCAATGGATTCCATAAGGAGGTTACCAAGACATTTACACGGTCCTTCAACGGGTCAGAAGCTGAAATAGGTGATGGCAAATTCATTATCATAGAATCCTTCATTGCAGAAGCAGCAGAATTACCAAGGCAAGGTGAATGATGGTTCAAAAACAAGGAATTTCACAATGAAGCATGGAGGCAAATGCTCAAAACACCAGGTATGGATATCTCAATTTTCAAGAAAGGAATTCCTAGTTCAGCCTTAAAGAATAAATGGTGAAATATGCTGTTAATTCTGCAAAAATTTGTAACTTGTGAGGGAAGGTTTCGTACCCTATATGTTTATCACATTCAACTTATGATGCATTTCCTAGATGAAGAAATCAATTTACCCATTTTCTTACTTCATAGCCTAAAGATAATGGCTTATAATGTCCAAAAGAGGGTTCAGTTTTTGGAAACCACCTTGTATCACCATGGCCTAGTTAAAATCCTAATTGAGCATCATTTGAAAAAGGTGGGAGACAGTTGGGATGAGTTCCTCTTGAGGAATCATTTTGAAGAACCTAGAGAAAATCCATGTAAAGGAAAACTTGCAAGAAGAAGCAGGAGAGGGAAAATTTCCAAATCTGTTGAAATTAAAACTGGTAAATCCATACAAGAGGACAGTGAGGAGATTATCTCTGAAAAATTGGCCGAAATCAAGAAACAGCTTAAAAGGAGAAGATAATAAGGAAGTATGCTAAGGAGCCATCTAAACTAAGAATAAGCCATAGGCTAAGAGGCATATTGAAGAAGACTGGAGTTAAACAAACAGGAATCATAGATATTGAAGATGAAGAGACACCAACTGACAGATCTCCTGAATACTAGTACGAAGAGGATCTTGATGGAGGAACTCTGGAGGTAGACCCAGCCCAACAACAAATCTATAATTATGTTGAGTCATTAGAAAAGAGAGCCTCAGAAAGCAAAGGAAGAACTCCTAGCCCACAAAAATCTCCAATTGAAGTGCTGGGAAGAGATAAATATGAATTGGAAATACTTAATAGGCATATAAAAAATGAAAATGAAATTTTAAGGGAGCAAGTCAAGCTAAAAAGTGATATGAACACAACTCTCTCTCTGCAAATGGAAAAATTGTACAAGGCTAGTGAGAAGCTGAAGAAGAAAAATAAAAATTTGAGCAAGGCACTTATAAATCTAAGGTTCAAATTTGTCATAAGGAAACCAAGGATGCCATTGAACACCAAGAAAAGCAGAAAAAGGAGGTTAGATGTCCTAGCAGAAGTTTCATAATACATGGATTGATTGCATGAGGACATGCAAAATCTTTGTAGTGGGGGCATGTTGAGCCCCAAAGATGTCCTTTATTTTCACCAAATTTCACTTCATTCCATTTTTCTTTTATTAATTATAGGCTTAAAACATCAATAGGAATGATTAAAGTTACTTTAAGAATGCATGCAATAACTGACTTACTAAACTTTTGTGGTCTTGTTGTTGTAGTGATTTTTTACTAGACTTAGCTACAGAATGCAGCCATTCTGTACCTAGTCGCATATTCCACAACTATCTTTATGTTCACACAGGTTACAGGTGTCACTTAAAGGAAAAACACATATGGTTGAATTCTAGAACTCACCTACATCATTCCTTGCCCTCTATGAAGTCTGAGCAAAAATCTGCAAGTGGTTATGCACCTGGAGGAAACCAAAACTAAGAAGTATACTTCTACCAGGAAAAGGACTCTGCAGATGTCTTCAGCAAAGTACGAGGCCTCAACAGGAGTTCTAATTCGATTTTGATTGAAAAAGACACCTATCCCTATTTCTTCTCAATGACAGTTATGTATTTTTCTTATAAAAATAACTCGGTGAACCGATAGACAGTTAGTTATTCGATGTTTTGTTGTTAAGTTATCCAAGACTGTGATACTTTGTTTCTGAAGCGTTTTCCTTTAATGAAAGAAGTACAACTTTAATGCATGATCTGAAGCAATCTTGACGAGATTCATGTGCCAATCCGATGGCAGAGGGCCCCTACTGTCCGAAAGGCTTTGTGCATATTTTTTAGATAAGTGACTTTAGCTCTATTTCGTTCTTAATTTAAGTAGTTTTTCTGAGCTTCATGTTTTATGATTCACTTACATCGAATGTTACAGTTAATCTTGTTCTTATGAACTGTTCAATATATCACTAACACCTGAATGAGATAGAGCTGTAGTATTTCGGAGGTTAATTGCATTCTAGTTCAGTTTTGTTCACTGTATTTCAAGTTTGATTAATTGCATTCTAGTTCAGTTATGTTCACTGTATTTCAAGTTTGACTAATTGCATTCTAGTTTAGTACTGTTAACTGTATTTCAAGTTTGATTAATTGCATTCTAGTTCAGTTCTGTTCATTGTATTTCAAGTTTTATTAGCTAGTTGTGTTCTAGTTCTGTTAAATTAGACTTAAAAGGCCTTCATTATTTACAAATTTCTCTTGTTATTAATCTCTTCTAACACATCATTATCATATGGACAAGAATTAGTTATACCATTTTGGGTGCTTGACTGTTCTGCAATTTCTCATAATTTTACAAACAGCCTTTTTCCAAAGCTTTTCCAAGAGATCTCTAACCCTTGAATGAGGATTAATAGTAACATTTTGAGTGGCAGAATGGGTTAATTTTAGTGTCATAAGTCATTTTAGCATAGGGTTCCTTACTATGTTGGAGATAATCTTTTCTCAAAATGTTCCAACAAATTTCTAACCCTGGATAAGATTTTCTCTGTGATATTGTAAGTTGTTGTTTATTAAAGAGAACCTCATTACATCAAACTTATCATTTTCTCAAGTTGTTCCAACATACCTCTAATGAAATGAATTGGACTAAGTTAATGTTATGAGTTACTTTCCTTGTCAAGCTTTGCAATTTGTGAATTAGCATTTTCTGTTCTTGGGTGTCATACACAATTTAGAGTAGATTTTGTTCTGTTTTAGTGTGATCAGTAACTTCTCTTTGCCAACAATTTAGTTCTTTTCCTCTTAACACAATAAGACAAAACCAAAAAAACTAGAAAAACACTAAACACAACGAAGTAGGAAGAAGATACCTAGGCACATATAGTGCACTTCACTTCAACAGTTTACTAGCCCTGGTTGACAATTTATGACATCAATTTAGGAACCTAAGTTGAGCAGACAACCACATGATGAGTTAACTTGAGGGGTATTCCCGGAAAGCATGTAAATCTAATCCATAGTCAAATTTTGGGCAGTAGGCTTTGTTAAAATAGTTGACACAGTAGAAGCTTGAGGGGAAGGAGATGCTCCTGAAAAAGTTCCAATAACTCACTAGTACCCAGCAGGAATAGAAGGACCATCGTAAAATAAGTTTTCTGGAGAAGATGAGAACATGGATGACTCAGTAGACATGTTTCCAAAAGCCATATCAGATATACTATATCTTGGTAAAGAGTAAAATGGGATTCGGTGATGTGGATGACTGTAACTAGATGAATGTATAAAGTCAGAGATGGTACGGTACCAAGGATCCAGTTGAAAAGGAGAAAAAGGTAAATCTAATGGAAATTTTGGTTCACTGAACCATAATTCTAAAAAAATCTGACGAGTAGGAATTTCTTGTTCTTCGTCTTCGTCGGTATTCTCTTCAATCCTAATAAGGTTGGGAGGAAGATTCTCAGTGATGAGAATTTTTACTCGGGGTAAATGAGGATGACCAAGATTAGGGGCTATAACATTCGAAGGTGAATCGGGTTCTGTAAAATCAGACTCAAGTTCAAAAATTTCTAGTTCAATGAATTGTGTATTTGAGAGTTCACTAGTAATAGATTCTACTATGACTACCTCAGAAATTTTTGGTGGATCTTGTTCTAAATTTGTTTACAATTCGTGAGGTCGAGTTACTTCAAAATCAAGATATATCACAATGGATGATTCTGTTTGTTGAAGACTTGGTTCATTTTGATTGTGTCCTTTTAGTTTTAATTTTCTCCAACTTCCTTGGTGTGTATTTAGGGGGTTTACCCTACATTCTCCGTGAAGTTCTCGGTAATTCAGCCACGAATAATTTTTAACACACAGAATCACAAAATTTCAATAAATCACACCTAAGGCCTTTAAAAATAAACAAACAAGTGAAAACGCGCTATAAAATCTAGAAGTCAAACCACACACAAACAATATGGTTCCATAATAAAATCACTAGTTGGTGATGAAATCAAACCTCGCAGAGATCAATGTGAAACACTAGCGGTTGGAACAATTACCCTGACAACTTGCTTAATGAAACGGTCTGGTTCAAGTAACTCCACTATGCCATATCGAATGAAGATTACCCTCCAAAAAGTCCAAGTGAGTCTATTCAACGTCTGCTCCAGGTACAGTGGGACCTTCCCTCCACCGTCACCTCGGGGAAAATCCTAATATTATAACCACAAAGGTTACCAACTGAGACAATCAAACCTGGGGAAACAATCTGTGGCCCGATATACACACAAGGGAATATTAACAAAGCTCAATCCCCTTGAAAGCTCCTCGACATGGTAAATCTGAGGCTTACTAACAAGTGATCCCAGGCTCTTCGACAATGGTTAATCTGAGTTTTACCATTTATAATGCATGCATGTCTTTTATCTTTACCAATGAAGTAGGTACGATTACTCCACTGAGTCTGACATGACCTAGTGCTTGACTCTTTTAAGAAGAGCTTCCGAGAGAAAAATTGCAACAATGGGAATTTTTCCTACCGCAAGGTACTATTTGTTTGTTTATTTTCTTTGGAAAGTTAAATACTTCCCTATTCCAAAGCACTAATCCTAATCTAAATTGGTGGAATGAGCCCTAGAAAATATAAAAATATCTAGATTAATTTTAATTAGAGTTGTGTTAATTTGCCTATTGTTTACGCAAAGAGGTAGGAAAGTGAAACTTGATGATGTTTTCACCGACTCAAAATACTCTAACACTCTCAACAATGAATATGTAACTTTTCATTTTGATGAATTCCTAGTAAAGGGAAAGTAAGAGGTTCTCTGAACTTAAAAGTGCAAATTTCCTTAAAAATTCCAAAACAGACTTGTTCATAAAGAAACCAATTCACTTTGAATTTTATTCAATGAAACCTTAATGAAAATTTTCATTCGCTTGCAAAAACATACAACTATTTTTTCAAAAAATTGTTCCCAATTCCTCAAAATTGAAGAAAAACACAAAAACCCTAAAATTTATGAAAAAAAATTCAAAACAAACGCTCTTAATAAAATATTTAACTAATGATGCCTAAAAGTGTATTTTTATTATTATTTCAAAATGAAAGAAAAGCAAATCACTTTTTCACTCAACAAGCAGAAGTAATTTCACAAAACACTAATTTTTTTAGAAAAACCCTACTTCGTGAATCTAGAAGCTTTCTTTCTCAAAATGAGAAAAACAAATAACTCAAATGAGCAAGATTAACAACACACTTGGTATATCTGAAAGAAAAATACAGAAAAATAGCAATCTACAGAGGCAATCTATCTCTTCCAGCAAAAAAATTAGACCAACCAAGGCAAACCCCTACCCAAAAATTGCAAAAGGGATGAACTCTAAAAAATTTACACTAAAGAAAATAAAAGAAACTCACAAACAAGTCCTGAAGGTTGACATAAGCGAAAATGACCACTTAGAAATTAGAAATCATACTCTGACAAGAAGTAAATTCATTTTTTGAAAATTTTCCATGGGGTGCGCAGGTAAACAGTGTAATCCAGTGTGCATGTGCATTGTGTCACAATGCAAACTAGACAATACTACATTTTTTTGCTAAAATAGAACCACGCAGGGGCGAGAAATTTTAGAAAAAAAAAAAAAAAACAAGGCATCCAAACCAGAGGATCTAAAAGGTCATCAATTACACAACATCCAGATACATTCAAACCAGTAAAAAAGGAAAGTCAAACCAAAGAAAACTAACAGAAGTAAGACGTTCCCCAGTGGAGTTGCCAATTTGTTACCCAGATAAATCCCTCTTGCAGACAAGAGCGATCTCCCTAGAATCCAAACATAGTACTAGAAACAAACAAACATGAGGATATATCTTTCCCTAAGCCAACAGTCTTCAGATTACTAAAGTTAGGAGAAGAGGATGATGCTCTTACCTTTTCCGTGAAATTCTTGATGAAGACCCCCCACTTTTCTCTGATGAAGCTCCTAAAGCTTAGAATAAACCTGCAACATCAAACATGCCAAGGATCAAATGCATCTGAAACATAATAATAATCTAAAAACCAACTTAACCTAATGATCAAGGAGATTGGGAAATGAAATTGTTTAAATGAGTATATGAACACAAATCATTCACAAATCCAAGAAAACAAATCAGTGAGAAAAATTACTCAAATTTATTATCAGAGAACATAGAGAAATCTTACAACCAAGATTTGATGTCGTATAGGCTCCTTTCGAATGCCTCCAATCTTCCTCCTTGGTTAAAAAACTCTCCAATCCAAAAATACCAGCAAAAGACTACTATATGTGAGCTCCCCTAACCCTGAATTCTCAGCTCAATTTATAGGAGAAACTGAAGAGGTTTTAGATCCACAAAATATGGGTGGGATCCATAAATGAGGGGATTAGGGTTCCATGATCCAAGGGAATTAGCTCCATGATTGGAGGGGTTTGGCTCGAACTGATATGACTCATATGCTTCTAGTTGGGATATATGTGCCCAACTATGCTTCTAGAACTTACTTTTATTTTTTACTTTACTTTTAGTCTGTTGCACAATTTTAAATGGAAAACAGAGCGTAAAACTTCATGGGGAATCTTAGCAGTATCAGCGCATGCGCAAGAAATTACTATCTAAAGTGAAAGCCATCTTTAAGAGTTTAAAGAGTCATTTTTTCCCAAAATTCATGACTTGGTCAAGGAATATAAATGTTTTACTTCCAAGGGAGCATGATTATGGATGGTGATAGATCCATTTTGAGTGTCAAGTGTCATGGTGACAAAATGACATGTAACACTTATCATACCTTGAGGTCAACTTCTTTGCCTCTCCTAGTGAGCTTATATCCCTTCACAAGACTCACACTTAGGGCACAATGGCCAACCATATAACAATCCTAAAATTTTGACCCTGATACATCACTGCAACTCCATCTTCAAATTTTCCCATTCTTTAGTAAATGCTTGGTTGATCTTGAGCCTACAGGACTTCCCTCACCTAGGGCTTGAAGATCTTCCCACGCACTATCATTTCTTTGACTGATCTAGGGCATGCAATGTGTGCCCACTTACAACTCTTAAGCTCCTTACAAGATGTTGATCTAAGGCTTAGTGTAGCTCCTCTAACAACGATTAGTATTCCTACCTTTCACAGTACTTAGGTATCATTAAAAATATTATTCCAAACATTAAAATAACTCCTCCATCAACAATTTGAAGATTTTTCACTTCTCACTTTACAACTCTTCTTGTAACAATCCTAATGTCCACAGATTTGTGCATATTGCTTGATGTTAACGACTCTGCACTAGGTCATCTGCAAGACCTTCTTATTTTCCACAATCCTAGCCTATACATACATACACAGTGAAAACCCCTCCTTCCTAGCTGCAATATTCCTAGGAATGATGCAGCCTATATCAATTTACCCAACAAGCTTTGCAACCCTCTAGAAACCCATATCTAGAGGTCTCAGCCTTGTCCTCATGATCAAAAAACTAACAACCTTAATCACTTGGGTTTTCACATCCTTTATGCCAAGATCTTCAATTAAGAACACATTCAACATATCTCCTTTTCATGCTCAAACTAGATCATGTGAAGAGAAGCCAACACATCCCTTCCAACTACTTTTGGCTTGGCATCTAGGTCTGCAACACCTTGACTGATCTTCTTTCTTGGATGGATCTTCCCTAGAGTAAGGCATTTAAACTTATGTTTTTAAAACCCTTTGAAAAACTCCTTTTACTTATGAACTTTGCCATCATAAGGCATAAAAATATACCTTCTTGGATCACTCAACATCGCTCCAAGAATCACTAGATTTAACCCATGACTTCGACTGGAAACTGGTCAAGTATATAATACTATGTGACCTCCCTCAACTAGGGTTATTACATTAATACTTGAGCTTAGATCACATAGATGCTACCTTCAATCCTTAACTCAGTTCCTTTAGGATATGAGACCACCTTTCTGGAACATGTCAGGCCAAGTGGTCTTCCAAAACTAGGCCTTTCGACCCTCCAAACAATCCTCAGCAGGGTCTTGGCACTCTATTATTGATCTGAATCAATGTGATACGATTATGCTCAATCTTGTGCCCAAATTATTCCATGAATATACCTTCTATATTGGGCTTCCATTGCTTCTAGGTGATGTGGCTCATCTAGATGCATGTGGCCTCCTTGTGGTTCTTCCTTATGATGATATCGACCTCCTTAGTAGCCCTAATTTGTCCTTGACTAGAGCTTCTTATTGACAACATCTTCGACCTTCCCTTTTATCAAGAAAGCTCCTCTTCACTTGATGCATTAGCCTTTTCCTAAGGCCTTTCTTAAATAGACTTCTCTAAGCCCTCTTAGGAACCCTTTAGATGTTAGAGGAATTATCCACTTCGAATTAGAATTTAATTTTATTTCTATTTTCCTTTTATAATTTTAAACCCCATCTGGGTCTAAACCCCATTCACTTGGATATTTTTCCCACAAACTCCTTTTGTGACCAAAATTCTCACAAACCCCATATATGGGCTTGTGGAATACCTCCCAAGCTACACTTTTCAACACTCCCTCTTAGCGAGGGAGGTCCTTCCACTTAAGTATCAACCATCACTGATGACACTAACCCATGTGACATCCACCTCTGCAACATACCCTGTGGAATGGATCACTGTCTCTATAGTGTCTTTTTCCCTCAAAACTTGAAAATCTCAAACTTCCTTAGAGATACTCCTTCTTAAGCTAGACTGTAACACCCTCCTCTCACATCTACCCAAGTAACCGAAAAATTTAGGTAAACATGTGACGTAGAGTTATTATGATGAGATTCAACCTCCTAGGTGACCTTAAGGAAATAGAACTGATGGAAACATACCAAACAGACCTTACACATCAAAAATATAACTCCCATGATTGATCCCAACCACTCAATCATCCAACCCCTGGGTCCCACTGAGGTTTTAGGCCTTCAAACCCCCAGATACTCCCACAATATAGGCATGGGTGCATCTGGGAGGCATTGGATGCTCGCGCAACATATTCATGCATGCGTCCATGGACTTTTTCCCACATACATGTGCCAGCATCCCCGAGATTTGAGCCCCTTTTTCAGTCCCAGAGCCTATGTCACTTCCCAAAACTCAATGACAAGTTCAGAAGTGAAATATAACAATGAAACAATGGTGCACAAGAAAACATTTGAACAAGGACTTCACTGGACCCCTACTAGCCATGACAGGCATTTCATCAAACATGTCATAAGGATGTAATCTACAGGTTTGAATAAAAAATCTGAGTATATGGGTCTCATACTTATCTGAGAATCATTAAGAATCATTGTTGCTACATCACATTAACTAAATTATATTATATTTAGGCATAGATACATATTTCATTCAATTACGAATCAAACATGATGAAAGTCATACTTCATCACCATCATAAAACTCAGTCATAACCAACATATAAGCAACATAAATTACAAGCACATAACATCCATATAAGCCATATAACAACAAGTGTATTTACCCATCAATACAAGAGGAAAATAGATGTTATTATCGTAAGGAAAATGCAACCAAGGTTGGGACTTCCACGTTCCACCTGACCATATACATGGCTGAGCCAAATCTCTCTTCATCCAGTCACCCCCATGCCATATTCTAGGCATGAATGTGGGATCTCATAAATCGAATCCATCAAAACCAAACCATGGCTTCCAGAGGCCAAACCACCTCAACCCTAAATTAGTGGTTCCACGTCACGATCGGACATCACAACTATCACATATTGGTATCTACCCAAGTTGTTACATGGATCCAAAGAATTTTTTCCAACCAAGGCTTCCAGGACTAGTAACTCAACCCTAGCTATTAAGGGCTTCCAAAGTGTTTTTCCAATGAGGGCTTCCAAGACTAGTAACTCAACCCACAACTATCTGTTGGGCTTCCAGAGAATTTTTCCAACCAAGGCTTATAGGAACTAATAACTCAAACAAAACTAAAGGAACATGAGAACCAACCAGAAAACAAACAATGAAAATTAACCCACAACACCATGATTATCCAGGAAATGCCAAGGCTAGGAAAATCCACTGTTAATCCAAGTAATCCTCCATGCCAATGATAGACCATAACCAAGAAACCACATGCATGTGCTATGCATACCAAAAGTAGCAAGGAAACCATGCATGCAACTCAAAACCTGCAAAGCAATCTAGTTGTAGCCATCGATACAGATTTCCTCTTGTGCTTTCCTGCCTCTCATTTTCTTTCTTGCTCTAAATCAATAGTATGGCACACTCCTCCAATATTGCTCCAAGAAAATATAAGTATCTAAGAGTATGATAGAGAGAGAGAGTGTGTGTTGGGTATGTGTTATATTCTTTCCACAACTAGCCCCATGCGTTGTATGTTGCACTGGGCGGAATAGGGGGGTCACAGGGGGGGCGGAAGCCCCCCCTGTCGGGGTCCGGGGCAACACCCCGGCGAAAATTTTTTTGGTATGCAGTCCCACTCATAGGCGGATCCGCCCATGGTTTTGTGCATGGTTTTGCACATGGTTTTGGGGTTCGATGGTTTTCGACCCCTGGTATTTTTGTAGATCCGGTCAAGGGAACTACGGTTATGTTCTAATCCAGGGTTAATGGATTGGGGTTTATGTATGCTTCGGCATGTATATATATGTGTTGTAACACTAAAAGGAATATAATGAAAAATCAATTTGGTTGTCCCGATTTGGGATCCAGGGGAAAATCTCTGTGTTTATCTGTTTTATGTTTTATGCTCTCGCTATTGTTTATTTTCTGTTATAAGATTCGTGTGTAGATAATTTCTGTTCAGGGTTAAAACCTACAGAGAGAGAATAGAAAGAGTGCCAAAAGTGTGAGAAAAATCTTTCCAACTGATCCCCATAAGCCTTTGTATCAATGAGGCCTCTATTTTCTTCATTTTCCATTATTTTCCTTCATCTTCCTCCTCACATACAACCTATGACCTTTCACCTCCCTCTTCTCCTATTTTCCTTTGTTTTCATAAATAAAATTCTAATTAATGCCTAATGCCTTTCCAAAGCCTTTTCCAATTTCCTTTAGACCGAAATGAACACCCGCTAGAATGTTTTCCCCACCATTCAGCTTGGAATATGTGTCCCATGACCTTGGTGTTATATTTTTTTTACATGGAATTTTAACCATGATGTTACAGAACCTCCCCCTTGGGGGAACACCATCCTCGGTGTTCAATGACACCTACTAACCAGCAAACCGCTAAAAATAAAACATATTGCCCATGGAGCTTTATAACACAGCTCATTGCAATATTTACAATGACCATTGTTGAAAATTTACAAACATATCGTTTAATGGAGCTTTATAACACAAATCATAATGGTATTTACAATAACAACCATATATACAGTTATACACATTTGCTTCAACCAACAAATAATCATATTTTTTATGGAGCTTTATAAATCCAGCTCGATACAATATTTACAATCATATATACATATACATATATGCACATTTTCTCAACCAACAAATAAAAGGATAGGATGCATGTATCTGTAACAAGGGAATCTAGAGGTTCACACCTCCACCCTCAATGTAATACCAAGATTCACTTCCTTCACAGGAAGTCTAGAATCCACTGCCAAATTTGAAGTCTGCATCCAATGTCCAACGTTACAATCCTATGCCACTTGTCCTCTCAGTGAACAATTACTGGCTCATTGTTCCAAGGCACACTCCCAATGTGCATCTGATTCCATCTGGAAATGCTAATGACCAAAACAAATCCATCCCTGACCTTCCCTTCTCTGCTACACAGTCCCTCAAGAAATCCATTCACCCCTTCCATGCAGTCACACACCTTCCAAGTTCTGTTGGCACCCCCATCCCGAGCAGTCCATCCCTTGGCAAGGCTTCCTTGCATCGAAAGATACAAAAACCAAGGCATATACCTGCCTCAAAACCATCATATTGGTCACAAGATGCTCATGGAAATCAATGGACACTATTGGGTACCAGTGTCCCACAATAGCCCTACTCCTAAAGTGCTTTACCAGCATACAACTGCATGTTCCAATTCCTTTTTCTGACGTTGTTAGTTCTTGCAGTTTCAACCATCCAAAACTGGGCATTGCATTCTTTCTTGTACCAAGCACATAATTTCCATTAGATTCAAAATAAATTGAAATAAATTCAAATCATACCTCATTAGTGACCATCAATAACATACACTTGCACTTTTTTTTAATTCCTGTCACGATATTTAAACTAGTTTTTTGATAAAATCATCATGTATAAACATATCATATCTGGTTAGCTCAAAACACAACCATCACAGGTAAAAATCATGACTCACATGCAATCATCATAAACCATAATTATAAATCACCTGGAACCATCATAAGTCAGAATCACAAATCACATGCATAACAAGATTAAAATAAAATATAGATACTTATATGTCATCGGTGCTTACTTTGCCTGGATCGGTTTCCACACCCATCAAGCACCCAATGCCTTTTCTCCTCTTCAACCACATACACATAAAAATAGTGTACATCACAACACATACACCCACATACGACATACAACACCATACAATACACCCACCCACACCCACATACGACACATACACCTACACCTAGTGTATAATACAACACAATGCATATGTGATAAGGAGATCATGTCCAAGTTAAGAAAATTGCTCAAAAATGGAAGTGCTCAGAAATGGTTATAATCTAAACGACTATAAATTTCTCGTCGCTACGATTCTAGTGCCATGAACGGTTCTCAAAACCGAGGCCATATGTGAAAGTTACTAAGGTTTGAAACCGTCCAATAAACTCCAAAACAGGACCTTTGACTCAGTTTGACCTTATGTGAAAAATTTTGTTAAAAAAACAATATTATGCAAAAAAAAATATTTTTTTATAAGGTTTTTGACAGCCTATCAAAGGGTGCCACGTGGCCTGCATAGAGGCTACCACGTGGCCCCAGGCTCAAGGTTGAATGGCATATGAAAAATGTTGAAGTTAAAGGGATTCAAACCCTGACCCGACAGTTCGGGAAAAGTCAACCCGACCGGCTTGCCTATGGTTATTAGTTGAACGAAGTCAGGTGGTTTCACATATAGTCGGTTTGTTGAAATGGGCGGAGAAGGTTGGGGGGCTCGCCCCTCAGGGCCAGCCCCGTCGTCATGCGACCTCACCATTGGAACCCTGGTGGAATGAAATGTTAACGGGCAGAAAGTTAAGAACTCGGGTCTAAGCCCCGACAGCATACGACCTAGTCCCAATAATAGTGGAAATAACACATTTGTTAACCGGAATAATAAAAGGGATAAGCCCCGCAGGGCTAGCCCCTATGCATGGGACCCTTCACTGTGACCAAAGGCACGGCTAATCCTTATCCGCCGGCGAACTAATTGTTTCCAGAATATGCGCATGTGAACGTGCACAACCACAAACTGTCAGCATTTAATGCCTCCACTAATCTAGAGCGCGATTCTTCCAGTTCAACCTGTCCGCCTATTTTGGAGCGTTAACTGGAGTTCCTCCAGTTTTGGAGGAGCTTTTCTAGTGACACTAGGCAAAAATTTGTTTTGGTCATAACTTTCTCAATTTTCGACCAAAAAAGATGAAATTTTAGTCAGTTTTGGGTTTCTTCAGCCTTTTTAGCAGTTTGGAATAGGTTTCAGGTTGAGAAAAGGTGATCTACAGCAGATTTTTCTTCGAGGAAGATGAATAAGACATCAGGGCCATCATGGAGAAGGCACTGTATTAGGTAATATTTCGTTGTTTAGTGTGAAACAAAAGCCATTTCTAGCTATTTTCTATCTTCTAAAGCTGAATTTACAACTGATTTTTCCTATTGAGGCATATTTTTACCTATGTAACCATTTTGAGCAAATTAATAGAGCAAGGACATGCCATTGTGGAGCCTTGGACCGGCAGATGTAGCCCAGGAGGGGTGAACTGCCTCAACAATTTGTTGTGTTATGTGATGTTGAATTTTATTTTTTGTGCATTTCTGCTATGATATGTTAAACAGTGAATTTAATTAACAAATCCTCACACATAAAACTCAGAAACAAACCAAAACTACTTTGTTTAACCTGCAAGTCATGGAGAACACTTTGCACACTAAATTATATCATAATGGATACTTCTCATAGCATTACAAATAGTTCCATTTCAAATCAATTTGGTATCGGAGCTAGAGTTTTACTCTGCATTTTTTCTTGTGCAAATATATAGTTGATTGTTTGCAAGTTTTGATCTTACTAGGCTTAAGCTCAAGAGAGTAGAAGGACAATTGGTTAGAGCTCAAAGTAATCCTCAACCAAGGAGGGCCTGAATGCCATTATCTCCACCTTCTATTTCACCTCCAAGGGAAGTTGAAAAGGCCATAAGCATGTCTTCAAGAGAAGGAGAAGTTCCTTAATACATTGATCCCAAATAAGAAGAACGGGTGCTCTAAAAGGCATTCCTGGACATGACTGAGATGGTGAGGATACTCTACCAAGAAAGGAATGAAAGGCTTGAAGGAGAACGGTCTAGACATCACAAAGAAGGAGAGGGTTCTTCAGGAGGAAAGAAAAGTGATGACAAGTCAAAGAAAGGACATGGATGAAATGGTGATCCACCATCCCCATCTTCATCCTCTTCCTCTACATCGTAATCCTCAACTTCAGTGAACCAATCTCACAAGTCCAAGAACACTGCTAAAAGTTCATTTTTAAAGCTTGATGTTAAGTTTGAGTTGCCTATGTTTAATGGTGCAGTCAATGCAGAAAAACTTTACAATTGGATAAGGTAGTTGGAGGTTTACTTGACGATACAGAACCTTAATGATGATGACACCAAGATTCAGTTAGCCTCTTTGAGAATGGAAGGAGCAGCATTGGTATGGTGGGAAGCCCAAACCAAGGATGAGATTATAAAACATGGTAATATCACTTTATCATGGGCTAATTTTATTTCTGCAATTAAAAATAAATTTTATCCATTAGCTCATTTACAAAAGGCTATCATGAATTGGGAAAGTTTTAGACAACTTAAGGGACAAAATGTACAAGATTATACCCAAGAGTTTAGACGAAGGGCTCTTTTACTAGGAATTGATTTGCATAGCCAAGAGACTTTGCTTAAATATATAGGTGGTTTACACAGCTATCTTATACATATTATCCTTATGTTCAATCCTACTAGTCTAGACGAGGTTTGTGTCCAAGCCACGCATTTAGAGGCTAGAGGTAAACAATATTTTGATGGGAATGAGGATAGTGAATTTAAAGGCAAAGGGAGACAGAGAAATGCAAAATCTAGGAAAGAGAAGGGAAAATTATTTTGTAAAAACTGTTCCAAAACAAGCCATGATGAAGACCATTGCTGGAAACTCCATCCAGAGTTGAAACCAGAAAAATTCAAAACCAAAGATAAGGCCAAAGAGAAAGGCAAGATGGTTGTAATAGGTGAACAAGACTTAGGGTCTGAATCAGGAGATGAAACTAAAAGCATAGCTATGGCACTAAATAACATAAAGGGGAAAGATATTGTAAATGAAACAAATCCCAGTTCTAGTTTTTCAAACTAGCACAAAGAAGCTCCAAGTGAAGAGAAGAGAATTGAGCTATTTCATGTGAGGATCATTTAAAAACACACAAAGATAGACACACTATTTGACAGTGGGTCACAAGTGAACCTCATATCAGAAGACTTAGTCAAGAAGCCAAATCTTGAAACCATTCCACATCCTAAACCTTATCCTCTTGGTTGGATTTGCAAGGATGCAAATTTAAAGGGTTCAAGGAAGTGCATGTTGTGCTTCGCCATAACAGCTCATTATATTGACATGGTTGAATTAGATGTTGTTCTGATTAATATTACAGGTGTGGTGTTGGGAAATCCTTACTTGTATGACAAATATCTATCTTCCATCGCCATGAGAACAAGTACCATTTATTCAAGGATGGCAAGGAGTTTATTATGAGAGCACATCACAAAAAGCTAGACGCATCTTTAGTGAATTTTGGGAAGATGAAAAGGCTTGTCAATGCAAGTCAAAATTTGACTTTGTTGATGATTAAGCAAAAATAATTTGTACATAATCCTTTTGATGTTTATGTTGGTGTAAATAATCAGTTTTTTCAGTCTGAAAGCAAGTCGTCTTTAGAAGAAGATGACAAGAAGTTGCAGCAAATGTCTTTGGTATCAATTGGTGCAAAAAATAAAGTGTCAGTGCAAGGTGGTGAAAAAATCCAAGAGAGGGTGAAGCATGCAAGCAAAGAGAACACAAAGTTCAGCAATGATCATTGTTGGTTTCAGAATGGCAGAGTACTATGGCGAGGAAACTTGGTCGGGAATCGACACAATTACATGGCTTATTCAGCAAAAAATTGCCATAAGGATAGTTGGCAAGGTGAATCTCATTTTCAGTTTCCTTTGAAGGTAGACCAATGTAGGAACAGTATTTTTTCTGCAAATCTCAATTGTTGTTCTACAAGTTTTGATAATTTGCAGCATGACACAGTCAAAGTTAGCAATAGTCGGTCAACAAATTGAAGGAAGAATTTGTCGTTTTATGAGAAGCTTAATTTAATGAAATCGGGGATATTTCAGTGGATCAAGGTTGGAAGAGTGGAGAATCGGTCTCCTCATCTTCAGTTTCAGTAGTCCAAAGAGCTTTTGGGGTCCAAAAGCTTCCCATTAGGGAGGTGTAATCAGGAGATCATGTCCAAGTTAAGAAAATTGCTCAAAAATGGAAGTGCTCAGAAATGGTTGCAATCTGAATGAACGGAAAGGTATTGTCGCTGCAATTTTGGCACCATGAACGGTTTTCAAAACCAAGGTCTTATGTGAAATTTACTGAGGTTTGAAATCGTCCAATAAACTCCAAAACAGGACCTTTGACTTAGTTTGACCTTATGTGAAAAATTTTGTTAAAAAAAATATATTGTGCAAAAAAAATTATTTTTTTATAAGGCTTTTGACAGCCTATCAGAGGGTTCCATGTGGCCTGCATGGAGGTTTCCACGTGGCCCCAGGCTCAGGGTTGCATGGCATATGAAAAATGTTATAGTTAAAGGGATTCGAACCCTGACCCGACAGTTCGGGCAGAGTCGACCTGACTGGACGGCCTATGGTTATCAGTTGAACGAATTCAGGTGGTTGCACATATAGTCGGTTCATTTAAATGGGCTGAGAAGGTTGGGGGGCTAGCCCCTCAGGGCCAGCCCCGTCGTCATGCGACCTCACCATTGGAACCCTGGCGGAATGAAATGTTAATGGGTGGAAAGTTAAGAACTCGGGTCTAAGCCCCAATGGCATACGACCTAGTCCCAAGAACTGTGGCAATAACACATTTTTTAACAGGTGGAATAAAAGGGATAAGCCCTACAGGGCTAGCCCCTATGCATAGGACCCTTCACTGTGACCAAAGGCACAACTAAACCTTATTTGCCAACGAACTGACCGTTTCCGGAATATGCGCATGTGAACGTGCCCAACCACAAACTGTCAGCATTTAATGCCTCAACTAATAGAGAGTGTGATTCCACCAGTTCAACATGTCCACCTATTTTGGAGTGTTAACTGGAGTTCCTCTAGTTTTGGAGGAGGTTTTCTAGTGACACTAGGCAAAAATTTGTTTTGGTCATAACTTTCTCAATTTTCAACCAAACAAGATGAAATTTTAGTCAAATTTGGGTTTCTTCAGCATTCTAAGAAGTTTGGAATAGTTTTTAGGTCAAGAAAAAGTGATATACAATATATTTTGTTTCGATGAAGATGAAGAAGCCATTAGGGCCATCATGGAGAAGGCATTATACTGGGTAATATTTCACTGTTTAGTGTGAAAAAAAAGCCATTTCTAGCAATTTTCTATCTTTTGAAGCTGAATTTACAGCTGGTTTTTCCTATTGAGGAATATTTTTACCTATGTAACCATTTTGAGCAAATTAATAGAGCAAGGACATGCCATTGGGGAGCCTTGGACCAACAGATGTAGCCCAGGAGGGGTGAACTGCCTCAAAAATTTGTTGTGTTATGTGATGGTGAATTTTATTTGTTGTGTATTTCTGCTGTGATATGTTAAACAGTAAATTTAATTAACAAATCCTCACACATAAAACTCAGAAACAAACCAAAACTACTTTGTTTAACCTGCAAGTCATGGAGAACACTTTGCACACTAAATTATATCAGAATGGATAATTTGCATAGCATTACATTTAGTTCCATTTATGATCAATACGCCTACACTGGTATAAAACACATACACGTACACCCGGTGTACAATACAACACAACACATATACATATACATATTACAACACAACGAATACACATGTCACGATACCACGACTACACCATGCACATACATAGTACCGCATGCTTGCAACATAACATGTACGACATGGAAACAATAACACATGTATATAAGTACCATATGCATAATATATACATAG
>JAXQQM020090146.1:0-37546 GCA_034641835.2 Pinus albicaulis | reverse complement strand
CTTCCGCCGAATTTTTTTTTTTTTTTTTCATGGAAAATCGGTAACTTTTTATTTATAGAAATGAAAAGTTACACAGAGCATATGCATTGAAGCATTTTCAGAAATAGCCCAATGGGCACATGTGCTATGGCACACAATGCGTTGTAGCTAGGCTACCTTGCATTCAGAAAGAATGAAAGAAAAAGAGAGAGAGAACTGGGAAGAGAGAAACAGACAGAGAAACTAGAAACTACTGGAGCGTGGGAAAAGCGTCCCACACTCAGGTTTTTCTGCCTTTCTTCTTCTCAACCTTGCGCCATTCGCCCTGGGAGGAACACAAGTGGCAAGGACAATCTGATTTTCTGCATTATGGATTCCTGTGTCCTTGTCCGAATCTGATGTTTCTGATGTATGATGTCTTTTAATCCCTCCGCTGCCCATGTCCTCGACATTCCTGTCTGAATGTTTTGTTTGAAGGTGTGGATCCATGGGTGCAGTCATATCCTCTGTTTGTACCTCTGGCTCCTGTGTTGGCTGCTTACTTCCTTGCGGAGCTTGTTCCTCTTCTTCTTCTGCCTCGTCCTCCTCTGAGTCAGGAGGGGGATACTGCCAACCTTTCCTCTGCTTCCTATTCGGTTTCTTTTTGCTATTTGTTTTCTTAGCTTCTGGACATGTATTTTGAAGATGACCTGTCATCCTGCAGTTCCTGCATCTAAACGCAGTGTTCTCGTAATCAAGTGATTGCAGCCAGTTTTGGTGCTTATAAATCAGCATAATATTCTCCGGTAGCCCTTTGCTTAAATCTACTTCTACACAGATCCGAGCAAAGGTGAAAATTCTTTGTTCTATTCTTTCCGTGTCTGTTTTGATATACCTCCCGAGGCTATTCCCTATGCTCTCGAGAACATGTTCATTCCAGAAATGAAGAGGCAGGTTGTAGAGTCTCACCCATACTGGTAATCTGGCAACTGACATGGTATTTGGGTCAAAATCTGGAAACCATGGGGTTATAAACAGCCCCGTGGACCCCCAGAACCAAGGCCCCTCTCTGATTACGATATCTCTTTCCTCTGAGGTTTGAAATTTAACGATAAAAAACCCCTTGGAACAGAGATGTATTTCACATTCCAAAGACCATTGTGTGAAGATCCATTGAAATAGGTCCATGGGTTTGGGCCAGAAGCCGTTGAAGCGGCAGATTAATGCCTGGGCTTCATATGTCTTTATATGCTCCTCTGCTGCTGAGCTGTTTATTTTTAATGCTGGGGTTTGGTCCTGTAGCTCTACTATGTAGAGTCTCGGCACATTGCCATTTGCAGCCTGTGCCGTAGGGATTACAGATGTATTTTTTCCTGTTAGTGTATTCTTATAGGACATACCCCGAGATCCTTGTGCACTATGCTGCCCAGCAGCACCACCTCTCAGTCGCATGTTGAGGTAAATGGTATCTGAAGGGCAAATACCATAGTCGCAGAGTTTGCTGGAATCCTGTAGCGACTTCCCTCCATGGATGAGGGATTGGACGTGACTTGAATAACCAGTGATTTGCCAAATAGATTGTTTCAGGGTTGAAACCTGATCAGATACATTAATCCATAGCAATATACTGTTTCCCTTAGGCTTCTTGAGAAAAATCTGAAAGCTGTGTGTGTTTACCTGATTTGTATTTGCATTGCAGTTGTTTCCGGGCGCTAGCTCTTCCAGATACGTTTGCATCAGAGGTGGCCTAACCGACTCTTGAATCTTTGTACCATTAATGGAGGCCGGTTGTCCAGGTGCAGCCCACCAGCGAGGAGCAGCACTGTGGGGATGTGACCATTGAACCGATGCGCATAGGGTATGCAGCTTCCGGATCCGATGTGTGACCCCAACGCAAACCTGCAAACAAAACCAAGCAACGATGCCCTCGCCACCAAATGTTGTCGAATAATACATCAGGGGGTGAGGTGACCAGCGCACCTCAAATGCCGGCGGGAGGATTCTATGCCCAACAGACCACCAGTGGCGTGCACCTGCATATAAGTCACCCACAGTCGATAATAGAGGGATTTCGTCCAGGTGTGTAGTCAAAAACGTAAATACAGACCAGCAGTCAAGTCTGCAGGGGATCCAAAAAATATCCGCCGCGAGAAAGTTCCACCAATCCATAGTAATCTTTTCATCCGTCGCCTGGCCGCAAATGGGTAAATGCTGGTGCCATCGCCCCACAGATGCATCTACGCAAGGGTTTGCAGGGGCAACATAGAGATCAAAACCCTGGTGGCTTCCCCTGTTCGGCCAGTATCGGCTTGCAGCCGCAGCAGAAAGCGTATGAAACCCTAGGTCAAAAGAATATTTTCCTTCGCGCTCCATTTCCATTCCAAAATGCCTATTATCTATTTTTTATAATCATTGAATCTCTTAGTTGCAGGGCTATCCAAAAAATAAAACTTTTTGTGAAGCATATCCCTGTTTGATAATTGAAATAAATTATTTCAGACTATTTCACCTTTGCAATTTCATTTGCACGCTAGCTTTGTTGTAGATGGACGACAATACATTCAACAAAATTGACTACGCATTTTGCCTTATTTTTAAAGAATAGTACAAGTAATACAACCAACAATACATTAAAACTTTGAACAAAATAACTAAAAACCGCATAACATTTTTTCTCTGCCTCTCATCCAGCAATTGCAATCATAACCATCGACTCACAGTTATGCCATAGGAACCATTTTTCAAAAAAAACTATCAATGAAGAATTAAAAATTCAGAAATAACAAACAAGATTCACTTAAAAATAAAACTAACCCTTCTGCAAGCTTGCACAATGTCAGATTTCCCAGATTGGGTACTTCACAATTCTTGTTGAAATAATAGGAGATCGGCAAGTGTGATAAATTTCCAAGCTCTGCTTTGTTATTCTTGTTACCAGCCACACTTTGAAATGAAATTATCTACAACCACTTTGGCAATTCCACTCTAACCATCCTAATAACTATTTCTATAAAAGATAATGTTCAATTTTTACAATTATTTCTAAAAAAACCGTTCAAATTTCTAAAAGGACTGAAGATTGAAAGCACCTAACTAAAGTATCATTGAAGCAATGTTTCCTTGAGCACACCACAAATACTGTAAAAATAAAAGATATTGATCATCAACTAAACCAAAAAAAAAAGATGACAGATATTGATTATCATCAAGTTGAAGGGCTCCCACGTTAGAGGAAACGTTTTAATATCAAGGCCATTTTAGAATAGAGGAAAGAAAAGATAAAATAAAATAAAATATAAAATTGCTAAACCAACCTTGCTTTTCAATTTCAAGGGCAATTTAAACGAGAGGAAACAATGTTAAAATGTATTTGCTAAAGCAACCTTGTTATAGAACCATTCAGTCCGGGAAGGCTCTCTGCATAATGGGGACACAAGAATAAGTCCAGCAACTCGCTCCCTATATTTTATCTGGAACAGAAGATGAGATTTTCCTTTAAAACTAGATAGGGTTAAAAATACAGTGAAAAGAACAGAGAAATAGAGTTGAGACAAATCACTGATCTATAGTCTCTGTTCTTGCTGAAAACAATGTCAAGATATAAGCCCGTGTTGTCACACCCATAAAAATGACCTCATGAAGCCTGTCAACCAAATTTTAATGGAAGATCATAAGTTAGTCTTATTATTCAATAAAGACAGCCAAAAATACATTAAAACTTCGAACAAAATGCCTAAAAACCGCATAACATTTTTTCTTTGCCTCTCATCCAGCAACTACAATCATAACCATCGACTCAAAGTTATGCCATAGGAACCATTTTTCGAAAAAAACTGTCAATGAAGAATTAAAAAATCAGAAATAGCAAACAATATTCATTTAAAATGAAAACAAACCCTTCTACAAGCTTGCAGAATGTGAAATGTCCCAGATTGGGTACTTCACAATTCCTGTTGAATTAATAGGAGATCGGCAAGTGTTATAAATTTTCAAGCTTTGCTTTGTTATTCTTGTTACACTTTGAAATGAAATTATCTACAATCACTTTGGAAATTCCACTCTAACCATCCTAATAACTATTTCTATAAAATATAATGTTAAGTTTTTACAATTATTTCTAAAAAAACCGTTCAAATTTCTGAAAGGATTGAAGATTGAAAGCACCTTACTAAAGTATCGTTGAAGCAATGTTTCCTTTACCGCGCCACAAATACCGTAAAAATAAAAGAGATTGATCATCAACTGAACCAAAAAAAAGATGACAGATATTGATTATCATCAAGTTAAAGGGCTCCCACATTAGAGGAAACTTTTGAATATCAAGGCCATTTTAGAATAGAGGAAAGAAAAGATAAAATAAAATAAAATATAAAATTGCTAAACCAACCTTGCTTTTCAATTTAAAGGGAAATTTAAAAGAGAGGAAACAATGTTAAAATGTATTTGCCAAACGAACCTTGTTATAGAACCATTCAGTCCAGGAAGGCTCTCTGCATAATGGGGACACAAGAATAAGTTTAGCAACTCGCTCCCTGTATTTTATTTGCAACAGAAGATGAGATTTTCCTTTAAAACTAGATAGAGTGAAAAATATAGTGAAAATAACAAAGAAATAGAGTTGAGACAAATCATTTATCTACAGTCTTTGTTCTTACTGAAAACAATGTCAAGATATAAGCCCTTGATGTCACACCCATAGAAATGGCCTCATGAAGCCTGTCAACCAAATTTTAATGGAAGATCATAAGTTAGTCAAACTTTAAAAAAAGTGCATCAAAAGTGAACCTGAACTGTAATAACTTGAGGAAAAATTGGTTGATCTGTATTAATAATGTTTTTGTAATTACCCAAAGTGATAGAGCACATCAGCCACCTACTCTGCCAGATTGTCCATTGTAGGCACTAGAAGATTTGATGAAATAGCTGCAGCTCCTAACTGCAAGGACACTTCAATCGTAAGAACAAAAAATTATGTAAGACGAGACCATTAATTTAGTATATGTATAGCAATCTGCTCTTTGTATTTTGATAAATAGAAAGTAGTAAGACTCTACGAAACTAATTAAAATAAATAAATAAATATATTGTAGAAATAATAAATTTAAATGGTAAAATGAAAAAAAGAAAAAGAAAAACCAAAAACATTAATTTTTTCCAAAATAAAATGGAGTAACGTTGAAAAATGAATAGAAAAAAAATGAAAAAATGAATATGACATTAGAGGGAAAGAATGGGTATGATATTAATTTCCAGATGAATATTTTTTGAAGTAATGCCAAAATACAAATAAACATAGGCATGGAAGCAGATTGAAAAATATAAACCATTTAATCTTACATTAAGCTCTAGATAGATAATAACGTTTATCTGAAACATTTATAAATATTCATCCCTTCACTTTTAACCGATATCAGATTTAATGACGTTCATGAGTACTGATGCCAAGATAACAGGATACATTTTTATTTATAGATCTGCTATAATTTTGACCACAGATTACAAATCCCCAAAAGAAATTGAATTACTAAACGTAAAGATGGCCTAGTATGAAGGGCACAATACTTTGATCAAAGCACAATGAGCTTAGGATGATGTTTCTTTAATATAGAAAAATAGGCTATATACACAAATTTGTTCTGAATTAAATTATATATGTACTATGTAGCAAATTTAAGTCTAAAGTTTCTAAAGTTGCTAAAAATTCAGCAGTTTTAATTCTTAGGTCATCGATATTCAATTTTTGGCCATGATTTACATTTCATATTTCCCAAAAATAACAACAATCTAAGTACATACATGAACAGATAAAAACGCTAAAAATGGAAAGTTGAGGCATGGGAAAGAACCACTTCTAATGTAAATAAGCCTTTGCGAATAAGAGAATATTCAATGGGTGACAAGGAAAAAGACAATAAAATAAAATAGGCAATAGATGGGTAGAATTAGATTTCTAACAGGAGTCAAAGGTGTTGTGGTTCAGCAGTAAGAGAATGGCATTCCAGGCCACCCACCAAGGTCCAATTCCCTTAGAAAACTAATAAGCAATTAAACACAGGTGAAAATACTGGAATAATTCTTAGTACCGCATTGTCGCTATAGCTTAGCCCAACGGAAATGCTTGTGATCATCAATTCACCCCTTGGGCCATTTTCCCGATGCAAGTGGGCCACTTATAGTGCTCAACCGCTTCAAGCCAATTATAATGCCTTTTGGGCTAGGTGTAACACTTTTCTTGACATTAAAGGATGCAATTTCAAAAAACAGAAAGAAAACCTAACAACAACTCTTACGTGCTAGAAACCAACTACTGTTCCAAATCGAGTCAATTACAGTATCAACAAAGCAATGATGCAATCCAACTGGAGCTACTGGTAGGCTTCACTACAAAAGAGTTTAGTTAGTGTAAATACACTTATGGGATGATAATAAAGACCCCCAAAATACTGACAAAAAATACATATTGATCCGTACCTCAAAACGTAAAATATTTAAATGTGACCACCTTATAGAAACTTCAATATTTTCAATAATTATAAATTACTTATACAAATGCATATGGCTATATTTAACTATAATTGGAATACATCTGCCAAAATTTTCAATCTGATTTATTTATTTATATTTATATATTATTAGAATAAAAAAAAAAACTGTAAATACTATATAGGATATGAGCAACTCTAAAATCAACATAAGAAGAACATACTTGGACAAATGATTAGCAAGAAATAAGAAAAAATAGAAAAATATTTCAACTGTATACAATATAGAGATCAAATCTAAAATCAATTTGGTGTTTGGAATTTCATTTGAGAAACAAAACATGGTATATGCGAGAAGAAGCAAGCCAAAGTTCGATTATACTCACTTGGAATGCCAAACTTGGCTGTAAGAAAGCATGCCTACCAGTGCATCATGTCCATTTTCATGTTTAGTTGTTATATTTCTTTTATTCCTCATAATCTAGTCCTTGTACAATGATTCTGACTGTACAGCATGCCAATTTCACAGCGAAAACATCCATTTTGTTTTCGCATCGAGGATTTTGGATGGCACTACTATAGTGTAGGTATAAATCAATTCTAAATCTTCATAACTTTATCAACAACTTTGACAATAAAAAACATATATTAGATTTCCATGCAGACAGCATACATAGATCAAAATCTGGATGAATGATAAATAGAGCTTCCATGATAAAACAAATAGACTAAAACTTGTATTTTTTGGAGCTTCAGAATTTCTTTCTTTTACTAAGGAAAAGTTTATCTCTTTTCGTGAAGGCATAGAAAAAGCCAACAAAAATCATGAGAAAGGTAAGTGTCGAACCCATGGAAAGGGTGGATCCTTGAAACAAACAAGAGATGCCTCTAATTCTGAAGCATCCTGGTAAAAAAGGGTATGAATAGTAAACAGATCGTAATCTGATGACTTTATGTAATACAAAGCCTCATTATATTCAAAGTGGTAAATTGCAGACACAGCTTTATCCAGCTTGTATCGGAATAGATTCCACCTCTGTGTAAACTCAATGTGCCTTTTCTTCCCAGGAAGCTTCTTCTCCCCTTCGTGGTTGACAACAGACACAAGGACATCCATGGCACTTGAAACCGTCGCATTCAAGCTAGTTAATAGAACATTCCTCAACGCTGCATCTCTTTGCACAAACGACAATGACATACTCTCAGAGAACGGACCAAAATGGGTCTGCCCAATGCTCCATGTATGAATCTACTACTAACTTAAATTTTCCCAAACGATATAATGATTTAAATAATGAAAGGTTAAATACCTATAAAAATGGCGATCGTTCCTTAGAAAACCGAACTTGGACAAATTCAATGTAACAAAAAGTAAACGTGGTAGATACATAAAAAACCGAAACGGCAGGCAGTCTTCCTTGTAAAAAAGAACTTCACTGATGTCCAAAATACATGGAAATACTTAATTATTACAAAACTGTAAACCCTAATGCTCTGGAAAAAATATGGAGAGAAATTAAGGCCGTGCGGTGATGGGAACAAGAAAAACATTTCGACAAAGAGGCAAACGTGTTCTCGGCTATAGAAGAAGCTAGAGACAAAGTGGGTTTTTGAGCATGAACTTACACAGTCGGTGGAGAGAATAACGGGAACAGAACAGTGAATAGAGAAGAGTTAGTTCAAACAAGTTTTAAATGAGCAACAGGTGTCATTTGCCTAACAAGTAATAGGTGTTGTGCCCAGAAAATAAGTGTTGAGTAATAGGTGTCCTCTGCAGAATGAATATGTTGACGAAAAAAATGGATCTCTTTCAAAAGAGAAGGCCTATCACAAGATTTTAGTTGGCATGGTGATATATAGTCGAACAATAAATGCATCACTCATGACCTCTTCCTCGCTTTTATTCCCGCCGCAATCTCCATTGAGTTTCACTGAACTTCTCACGACCAATTGCATTTTGATGATCACAGTCAAATGATAATGTAAATAAAGTGAAGATCGTAACGGGGAACAACGAGATGGAAATCTCGAAGGAATGATTGAAGTGAAAAAATAATAAAAGAAATAATGCACAGTTACAAGAATTTGATTAGCTTTAAAAGAATAAAACAAATAAGTTACTAGAATTTCATTAGCTTTGTTTCTTTGGAAATGTTTTCATCGTCCAAAAGTTAGGTTGGGAGGTTGAGTCTTCTTAAGTTTTTTTAGTCTAATTATGGGAAGACTATGTAGGTCTTAAAATTTCTTCAACAGTGATTTTTTCAAGTGAAAAAAATTGCTTTTTCCTCATCTCTTGGGGAATCTTCAAACCAATCAGACCAATCAGCATCACAAGACTAACTCTTGAGGAAGAGTTACATTTTGTATAGTGGATATGATTTTTCCAAGAAAATAATTTTTATCTAATAGTTTTGAAATTAATAGCACATTACTATAAATTAATTGAACAATTTATCTTGAAAATTATGGAGTATAAGAAGTTTTAAATGCAACCTTCCACTGGGGTTTATGACTATATTCATCTTGCTGAGGTCAACTATATGAAACCTACTTTAGCCTAGTCTGACCTCAACTGTATATACACCGGAACCCAAGATGCGTGCCTATGGTGTTGTTGCCATTTTCTTTATATATTGTAGTCATCAAAGTTGGAAAAATTGTGACCTCGTTATAATCCAATCATTTTGATTGTTATTAAACCAGATTACTTTAAGAGGCTTGAAACAAAAGTGTACTCTTCAATAAAATATCAAACCGTTTGGCAATGTTAGAATGATGAGTTCAGATAATTTTGGATTATCATTTCAATGGGAGTTTAACATTCCAGTTAAAGAGATGGTTTTGAGGAGCTCAAATGAGAAGAAAAAATACTGGGCATTGTTACGATGATGAGTTGAGAGGATTTTGTATTATAAGTTGAATGGCAGCCTAACATTCCTATTAAAGAGATGGTTTCGAGGAACTCAAAATGGGAATTTGGCGAAAAAGGTGAAGCCCCCAAAATCAAAGCAACAGGTGCAAAACATGATGAGATGCAAAGTCATCACATCATTTAAGAGCACAGTGAGCAAATGTGATGCAACAACTGTTATAGGTATCTTCATATTAGTTTACATTAAACTATCTTGGTAAGCAATGTAGGCAGCTAATGGAGGAGTAGATGGTTTTGTTTCTCATAAACCAATCATTTCTTATAGGCTTTTTTTTTCCATTTGCATCACTTCTTTGGAGCTGGAATATTTTAATTTTTAATAATGATATTATTGAGTCTGAGTGGTGTTAGAGTGGTTTTTTTCCAATGTTTCCTTTCTCAATGAGAGAGCCATAATAACTTGTAAATTTATATAGAAAATTATATCTGTTAAATTTCCCACACATAGCCTTCTCCATTAATGTATAATGGAGTCCTCCTATAAATTTAGGATTCATCCTCTTCATTTATTTTTAATAATTTGTTTACTTGTACAGATTGCCACAACATTCTCTTTGTATATTTCCAACTATTCAAGACTTGAAAATGTGTACTTCTGGTTTAAATTTTACAATACGCTTGATTTTACAAACAATATGGTGGTGAAGTAGCTATTTAATGTTATTATTTTACATGGTTGCAGTCATTGTAGAGAAAAAATTATTATTTAGCATTTGTAGACACTAATGCAAAATATCTACACTTCCATTTATTAATGTTCTACACAGTTGCCATCTTGTTTTTAAAACATAGAAAATAGAATTTACAAATAATTTTACATATTTTACTATTTAATGGCGATACATATTAACATTTGCAATTTTAGTGTTTCACTTCTTTTTTGAGTTGAAATTTTGTTTCCTAGGAGTTTTTCATGTTTTTTGAGTTTGAAATAATTAATATTATTTGTATATTAATGGAGAAATGGTTACATCATTGTAACGTACCTCCTTATTTTAGGATTAGTTCCTAGAATATAGGAGTCTGGTTACAAGCTCCTACTTATTTGCTATGTACTTATAGATGTATCTTGCTGATTAATGAATGTAGAGTGATCTCTCCATTTGACTGCAGTCTCCAGGTACAGTACTCACCTGTGAGCTACAACTCCTTATTTTTCAATTCAGTGTGATTTTTATCTTGGTATCAGAGTGCAGAGTAGGGGGAGACTGATTTTTCTTTTTTGCTTTATTGACTATAGAGCCTTAGTGGCTGAGCTATACACAAAATATTTGTGCTCACAGGAGCTTTGTGTTCGTAGGAGAAGATGGACTGTAGCAACGCCTGAGTCATAGGTCTTAGATGACTGATCATCTCTGAGTAGAAGAGAGGGTTAGCACACTTTTGTCACTTTCACTCACACCGAGAAGCGCAATTGATGCGATTGTGAGGGCCATACCTGCGCTAGCGTGCCGAAATATGCCATTGTCACATATGTGTAGGCCATACCGGCACCAGTTTTGGGAGATACATCGATTTTGATTTGGGCACAAATTTTTAGCCTTGGAAAAGTGCCAACCTCTTTCTCTTTGGAAATATCTGCATCTTTTGCAGATCGGACTTGCCCGGTGGTGGCATATTGAAGTTCCAGATTTTCCCGGTGGTGGCATATTGATGTTCCGAACTTGCCCGATGGTGGCAGATCGGACTTGCCCGGTGGTGGCACATTGAAGTTCTGAACTTGCCCAGTGCTGGCAGATTAGACTTGCCTAGTGGTGGCACATTGAAGTTTCGGATTTGCTTGGTGGTGGCAGATCGGACTTGCCCAGTGGTGGCGCATTGAAGTTTCATATTTGTCTCGTGGTGGCAGATCGGACTTGCCTGGTGGTGGCGCATTGAAGTTCTGGATTTTTCTGGTGGTGGTAGATCGAACTTGCTCAGTGGTGGCACATTGAAGTTACATATTTTCCAAGATTGGTGGCAGATCAATGGTCAGAATCTGGTATGTATTGATTTTTTTTTAGTGTATCTTGCAATTATTCAGTTGGGTAGAATTATTCATCGGAAGATCTGAAAGTTTATCAGTCCAGTATGAATAATAATATAGAATCGTATCTCCACGAGTTTCGCAAACTTGATGGATCTAATTTCACCAATTGGAAATTCAAGATACAAACATTACTTGAAAGCACAAATGCGTGGTCGATTGTCATAGGAAATTATCAGAGACCAAATTTGGTAATAGGAACATCAGCACAAGAACAATACTGGGATAAAAGGGAGAACAAAGCAAAATTCATACTGAAGATGTCTGTCAAGGACAATATTATCCCACATATTAGAGATGGAAAATCATCCACTAACATTTGGATGACAATCAAGAATCTATACCAGACACAGAATACAAATCGTGTCTTGTCACTCAAAGGAAAGCTATTTGTGATGAAGATGGAGGAAAATGAGTCTGTTGCTAGATTCATTGCTAGAGTTAAAGACCTGAAGGACAGATTAGGAGACATCGGAGAAAAAGTGTCTCATTCCGATCTGGTCACGATCACGTTGAATGGAATGAAAGATGAATATCAGATATTTATCACAGGATTGGTAGCAAGGGAGAAAGCCCCCACATTTGAAGAATTGACAGGTTTTTTGCTACAAGAAGAAGAGCAGTGGCAGAATTTGAAACCACAGAGCAATGATATTGCTCTGATGGCGAAAAGGCGACAGTATAGAGGGAAGCAGCCACATCAGCAATAGAAACCACAGCAACAATAGTAGCAGAGAGGTGCCAACACGTTTCAAAAGAGAATGTTTAAAGGTATGACTGCTAACAATTTTCCCAGTAAGAGATGTTTTTACTGTGGAAATAATGGCCATCAGATTAAAGATTTTTATAAGAGGTAGAAAGAATAAATAGAGAAAGCACAAAGGTTACTTTGTTGAGGAAGATGAATACCATAGCCACGAACTTCGACTATTTACAGCTGATTGTGCCCTTTCAGCTTCTAAGGGAGATGAGGATGACATATGGTATGTATATTATGGTGCATCCTCACATATGACAAGTAAGAAGGAATGGTTTGAATTTCTTGAAGAAACTTCATGTGGGTCAAAAATTTATCTAGGAGATGATATCAGATATGAGATCGAAGGGTACAATGATATTCTGGTAATGTTACCTAGCAGTGACATTAGACATCTTAAGAATGTACTGTATGTGCCCGGAATTAAGAAAAACTAGATCTTTATATCTATGATAACTGATTAGGACATGCAAGTTCAATTCTTCAAGACTCGCTATGTCATAAAGGATATCAAGATGGATACTGTTGCAATAGGAGTGCGTGTGGGGAGCCTATACAGACTAGATGTGAAAGGAATGCCACAGTAAGCCATGGTTGCAACAGGATCTACAGCCGAAAACCTCTAGCACCAGAGATTTGGTCATCTTAATCTGCAAGACCTCATTCTAATTTAGAGAAAAGGTATGGTTGATGGACTCCCTGTTTTCCATAATGTTCAGTAGGATTGTGATGGATGTGAATTAGGGAAAATGCATAGAGAATAATTTCCTTTTCATGTTAATAGAAAGGAAAGAGATATTCTAGAGTTGGTGCATACAGATATATGCAGACCTATGCAGACCAAGTCACTAGGTGGTGCATATTATTTCCTTTTCTTTTACTGATGATTGCACTAGATTCTCTTGGATATATTTTTTGAGTAAAAAGAGTCATACCTTTTAGTATTTTAAAGATCTTAAATCTATTGTAGAAATGCAGACAGGTAAATGTATAAAAATTCTCCGCTCAGATCAAGGGGGAGAATATAGGTTGGGAGAGTTCATGAATTTTTGCAGATATCATTAGATTGTTCAACAGTTTATAGTGCCTCACACACCATAGCAGAATGGAGTGGCAGAAAAAAAGAACAGAACTCTTATGGAGTGCGCAAGGAGCATGCTTCAAGGTAAGGGTCTATCAAATGGTTTTTGGGTGGAAGCCATTAACACTGTTGTCTATTTAAAGAATAGGATTCCTAGTAAATGTCTTCGCTTCAAAACCCCTTTTGAAGCATTATTTGGATTCAAACCAGCAGTGAGTCATTTAAGAGTATTTTGGTCAAAATATTCTTCCCATATACCTAAGGTGGATAGAAAGAAGTTAGATCCTAGAGCCATGAAATGTATCTTTGTTGGATATGGCACTGAGTTTAAAGCATATAAGTTATTTAATCCTGTGACTCATAAGATATTTGCAAGATGAGATGTCGTATTTCATGAACAGGTTGAGGAAGGAAAGGATAACAGTTATAATTATTGGCACATTCCATTATTAATGGAAGAAAACAACGAGGATGATCAAAAGCAGGAGTAGAAAGAAGAAGAAGAAACAAGTGATGTAGTCAATGATGCGAGCCCGTATAAGTCTAAAGCAGACATATTTGAGGTAAGTCCCATACCAAGGCGATTAGGTAGGAAGAATCAATTACCATCCAAATTGAAAGACTATGCTTTAATGACAAATATTTTAAACATTGTAGAACCCACAAATTATAGAGATTTAAGTCAATCTGATGCATGGAGGGTTGCAATGCATGAGGAAATTGAATCAATTATTAGAAACCATACTTGGGATTTAGTTGAGCTGCCTAAAGGTAAAACACCCATAGGATGTAAATGGCTATATAAATCTAAAGTAAATGCAGATGGGAGTACAGAAAAGCTTAAATCTAGATTGGTAGCAAAGGGTTACGCACAACAAGAGGGAATAGATTTCGATGACACCTTTGTTCTTGTAGCAAAATTAAACACCATTAGAATGCTAATTTCTTTAGCAATAAAACATAAGTGGGAGCTACACCAGCTAGATGTTAACTCTGCATTTCTGAATGGTGATTTGAAAGAAGAAATTTATTTAGTTCAGCCTGAAGGGTTTGTTAAAAAGGGGCAGGAACATCTTGTTTATAGATTGAAAAAGGCATTATATGGTTTTAAAAAAGCACCGAGGTCGTGGTATGAGAAGATCGATTCATTATTTGTACAGCATGGTTTTCATAGGAGCATTAATGATCCAAATCTATATACCAAGTTTAATAAAGAGAGGAAAATTATTTTAATTTCTTTGTATGTGGATGATATGATTAAACGACAGATGTCACAAGTGTTTGAAATGAAAGATCTCAGAAATCTTCATTATTGTTTGGGATTGGAAGTATGGAGAGATTCTGGACAGAATTTTCTTACTCAAGGGAAGTATGCCAGAAGTCCACTAGAAAAGTTTAGAATGGAGCAGTGTAGATTAGCACCAACACCATTGCAGCATAATCTAAAGTTGTGCAGTGATGATGGCACTAAAGAGGTGGATGCCACTATCTATAGACAGCTAGTTTGGAATCTGATATATCTTACTACAACTAGACCAGACTTGGCATACTCTGTTAGTGTATTGAGCCAGTTTATGTCTAAACCACTTGAAACTCACTGAGTCACAGCAAAGAGCATGTTGAGGTATCTTTGCAGTACTAGTAATTATGGTATATTATACACTGACACATCTAATGTTACTCTAGTAGGATTTTTAATCTCAGATTGGGCAGGTAACTTGGATGATCGAAGGTCTATCATAGGTTACACATTTAGCATTGGATCTAGGGTCATAGCATGGAGCAGCAAAAATAAAAGCATTGTAGCTTTATCTTCATGTGAAGATGAGTACCAAGCATTGTGTGCAGCCACATGTGAAGCTATCTGGTTGAGAAGACTTCTCAATCACGAAGGAGAAGAATAGAAAGAATCAACTACCATTAAAAGTGACAACCAGAGTAACATCAAGCTAGCATAAAAGCTAGTATTTCATAAAAATACCAAACACATCGATACTCAGTTCCATTTTGTTCGAGAGAAACTTCAGTCAAAGGAAATAGTTGTTTAATATTGTAAAACGTGTAACAGTATGGCTGACATTTTTACTAAGCCTCTTGGGCATATAAAGTTTCAATTGTTTAGAGGGATGCTAGGAGTTTAGGGTAATCCTTTCTCCATTAAGGGGGAGAGTTGGAAATAATTAATATTATTCGTATATTAATGGAGAAATGGTTATATTTTTGTAACGTACCTCCTTAGTTTAGGATTAGTTCCTATAATATAGGAGTCTGGTTACAACCTCCTACTTATTTTCTATGTACTTATAGATGTATCTTGCTGATTAATGAATGTAGAGTGATCTCTCCATTTTGATTGCACTGTGCAAAGACTTACTCGTGAACTGCAACTCCTTCCTTTTCGTTCAATGTGTTTTTTATCTTATTTTGAACATCACCAATTGTAAAAAACCCACAAACATTGATCACCAAAAATGAAAACCATCTAGAAAAATATTATCATGTGGGATTACTTTCTTAATTAAATAGACATATGGATACCTAATATTCCCCTCACAAAACAATAGTGAGACGGAGATGGGGGATGCAGTAATCTGAGAGTAGCCAAATAAGAAAAAAGAAAATGAGAAGAAGTAAAATTTATAAATTAAATTAAAAACATTAAAGATGGAAGGGAGGAGGTCAAGTGAAAAAAAAAGCAGGGACAAAGCAGTGAATGGAAAGATTCAGATAATGTTCTACAATATAAACAATTGATTGATATTTAGAAAATAGCACAAGACAAAAGACAAAAAGGATGATAAGGGATAAGAGAAGAGTACCAAAGGATGAAAATGAAACCCTAGAAGCATGAGATCGAAGATTCATGGTACTCCATTGATGAGTTGAGAGGCGTAACACTTCCCATTCTAACAGAGAGTATTGGTCTACAAAGAATTCCTAGATGGAAATTAGATGAGATGGAAATTGATGGCTTTGGTCTTGCAACACCACGATTACCATTCTTGTCAATATCAAGTCTCGCCATTAAATATTTCCTCCAATGTAGATCATATATTTTTTCAGGAACACTCGCTATTTGGCACAAATAAGATGAAAAAGTAGTTTATGTAATCAACTAGAAATTAAAAACCGTGTTGTGAACCAAGTAGGTAACGATACTAAAGAGAATGAATATATACTTCTCCATATTATAAATATCACAATTGTGTGCCCCTTGCCACAGTTAGTATTTGTAGAGGAGGTTGAAAATACAACATCTATCGACGAAGAGTTGGGAACTAGATTAAGTTGGTTCATTGAGTATATAGACATAGCATGAAAAAGCCATGACTCATTTCTTGAAGATAAAGTCAAAAAGAATTATCACACCTTCAAACAATCGGCTAATCATTGCATCTGCCGACACTGAACAATCAAGTCATATAAGAACATCTGGAAAAGGTAAGCCTCCAAAAAATAAATTGGATTAAATCATATAGCCCTCTATGAGGGAGACGAAGTTCCTAAGAAGCATTGGTTTGTCGATCAGAAGTTTTGGACAACAAATGATGTCACTGGCGAAGGAAAATAAATGGCATAATTCGTAACAGCTTTGAGGAAACACACACTCACTTGGTTTATGAATTTACTGAAAATCAAACCAAAAAAAAACATGAAACCAAAACAATTTTTTTACTTTCTTTAAGGAACTAGATGTAAAACATTGAGTAGCCCAAATGTTAAAATGAATAAAAAACAACCCAATGAAATGGTACTTGAATATGATAAAATATTTAAAGAATTATTGAGCTAAATCCCATATATTATCGATGAAAATCTACTAGTATAGATGTATGTTGTTGTACTAATTCAAAATTGCTATGGACTTTGAGGATGCATGAAGTTAATACTTGTGAATAAGTCCTCAAACTAGCCCAATTAGGTGAAACCAATGATGAAGGACAATTGAATAATTCATATACTGATAAAAAGATTGAAGAAACAAATGAGAAATTAATAAATTTGTTAATGGAAATATCATTTTAGAAGAGTAAACTATGGTGTACTAACTGTATAACTGAGTGGAAAATGAAGGCGAATTGCAAATTCGTTGCCTATTTTGATCAAGATTCTCTATGAATACACTCCTATATATATTGCGACATATGCCAAATAGAATCAACCCACTACCAAGGATTTCTAGTATGATATTCATAATTCTAGACCTTAATGGTGTGCCATCTGTGAAGAAAATAGCCATTTAATGCAATAATGTCATCTCAATGCGAAAAATAAACCTAAATATCATGTCATCTATCATACTCAACTAGTGTATTAGTATAATGAGCGACCATTGTAGGGCAAAAGAGGAAATCATTGAAGAGGATATGGCGGCCAACGCAGAAGATATAGCGGCCGAGGTTGGGGTCGAGGAAGATTTTATTATTTTAATTATTTCCAATAGAGTCACATAACACCTTATTTCCCTTTAAAATATAAAAAATACCCGTGATTTGGGAATATATGTGTATTTGGGGATCAATCATTAGAGGATTACCCCAAAATAATTGAAAAAATATTAAACAAGTGAATTTTAAACCTACTTCACATTGTCCCTAAGAATTGTCTTCTAAATTAAAAAATCCTTCATGTTATCAGAAGATTGGGGGAAAGACAAGATAATAATGTTCATGGTCAACAAGTCATTCGACCAACAAGGAACATGACTAGACACGCAAATATCTAGGTGAAAAAATATATAATGACAAGAGCGATGAAATTATTTACGAAAGAAGCCAACAAAGAAAGATTGTCAAAGGATATTATTCTGGAAGAATACTTGAATTTGTTGAAGTTTTTTTATTTATTTTCTCGCCTAGTGGAGCTTCTAAATATGTTGAGATACTACAAAAAGAGTAAGGAGAAATCAAACAATGTATGTAAGCTTTCACAAGGGAAACAAATGGAAGATCATGTTTCGCAAGTTGATCTAGAGAAAAAAAAATATATGGTAAGACAATTCATCGTCAAATTTTGATCACAAGTTAAGATTCTCCCTCATCAAATATGGATTAATATGGGAAATCCAAATTTACAGATAACGAGCAATTATATCAAGCTTATTGAACAAATATTTATTGAACCAATCAACACAGTGAGAGAATTAAAAACATCAATCATGAAAATTCTAACAATTGTTCATTTTTAGGTCATCGACTTAGTCGATGGTATACCAATATATCCAGTGCTAGTAAATAGACCTTGGTATCAAAGAATGAAAGCAACTATTTCATTATAAAAATATATTATCCAATTGAAAGGAAATGATGAAAATACCATTATTATTTTAAACCCCCACTGAGGAAAAACATGGGTCAAAACATCCGAAGAAAACACAGAACAAGAAGGTTATATCAAGTACTACATGAAGATAGGGAAAATTTGGAAACCAATGCATTAATAGGAATGTTAGTAGGTTCCCATCTTTCCATTGGAAACAAAATTATATAGAGCTTTAGGAATGATAAGTTGAAAATTATTAATTAAAATAAAAGGAGTGCTGGAAAATTAAGGAAATACCAATAACAAAATTTCAACCTTTCTATTCTATGAAAATAATACCTATACCTCAAGAAAAAAATGGTAGAGAAACACCATCATTGCTACTAGTTGACTTAAAAATATACTCTAGCAATACGATTCATTTCAAGGAATGAGCTTCCCTCGTCAACAATGTTGAACAAGTAACCAAATTCATTGGAGAATAGGGGAGAATAAAAATTCTAGTAAAAAATTTACAAGGAAAGAAACACGATGGTGGGATACCCACTCATCTCAACTTCAAACTTGGACGACAACAACGACATATTTTATTGAATGGTTTGGAGGTCACAATCTCTCAACACAAGAAAATGTACCAATTTTTACTCTGAGACAAGACCCAGTCCTTCATATACAAAATTATAAGTGAGATTGATGTAGAATTGGATACAGAGATGAAATATTTTGGCCCCTTATGTTTCCAAATACTTTCTATGACTTTCATAATAAATGGTACAAACTAGAAGAATATCATTGAAAATCTCTAAAATGGAAAGAGCTAAAAGAAAATTTTATTAAGTATTTCTAGTTCCAACCAAAAGAATAAGAACTAATGAGATAATTCAACAACTAAAATAATTTATGAGGAAAAAATGACCTCACAGTTTAAATCAAGAAATAACAATCAACTTCTCATGAACTTGGAGCTATGTGTCATGTGCACAACAACATAAATTAGATAGTCGATTAGAAATGGAAGAAGACTATGTACCTGGAAAAAGTTTTTGCTGGAGGAATGACCATCATAAAAAACATAAAAGACTAAAAGCAGTCTACAAACTCTAAAAACTATTGGAATTTACTTCCAAGTGCCTACATAGAGGCTACACCGAAAATCTTGACCCGGAACCCTTTATAAATCACAGTCTAAAGTTTTTCACGTAACAAATGGCCATGATGTCATGGGGCCAAAGTGTTACGCGAATATTTTATTAAATATGGTTTTTTTTTTGTTTGAAGTCCGATGGGGTCTAGCACTGGCCAATAACAGGTCGTTCACGCAACTTTTGAGTCCGCCGACGTTATACGAATTTGTGACGTGAATTTTCATTAAAATCCAGTTTAATGTTTTTGAAGTCCGTAGTTAGGTTAAAAGAAAGCACATGTCTGCAAATCGATCACTGTTTGATCGGAGATCATCACATTACGGGAGCACAACTAGCTCGGTAGTTAACTGGAGGGGGTGCCCCCATAGTTGACCGCACCATCGTGTGTTGACAGTAGATCGACGGTCATGATCAACTACGGGGGCACTCCCCGATCGTACTGATTTGGTAGTGGGGTGCCCCTACAACCACTAGGAGGTGGTGTCACCACCGGTTTAAATGGTGTTACTGCCTGCGAGCCACCATTGCGCCACCACTGCCGCCACCAAAAAATTCTACATTAATACTATCTCCAAGTGGTGCCGCCATATTAATGAAACCATCAATGAAGTTTATGGAGCAGGGTTTTTTTGTTGTTTTGTCAATCAATGAAATCTAATTGAAATAGGTTTATAATGAATTCTATAGTCGGTCAGCCTATATATATAGAGGTTGAATTGCAATATGAAAAAAAAGGACTGTGTAATTGAGTTTTATGCCTGAAGGCTGAAACAGAGAAACAGAGAGATATTATATCACTGTGTGAGTAACAGTCAAGAATTTTTTTTTTTTGCTGTGAATCCAAAACCTTGTTCTGAAGACTTTTATATTGCAGCATAATTTTATTTTAATGAAATAGCAATGTTATATTTCATCTCTCTGGATCTGCAATTTTAATTTTATTCTCTGTGTTGTGGAAGAGGAATTTTAATTATTCCTCTATCTATTTTGTTAAGGAATTTACTCAGAAAATTCGAACATGGTATCAGAGCTAGTCTAGACACTCAGTGAATGCAGCACAGTTTTCTCTTCACTTTGGAAGCTCTAAGAAGTTTATTGAAGAAGATTTCTCCAGCAGAGAAAGCTTCTGTTTGTTTTTGTTTTTATATACACAATCAAGAATGGCAGCAACAGGCACCAGTCTGACAAATCCCCAACTTCGCCAGTTTAATGGGAAGAATCATGAATATTGGGCTATCACTATGACAACCTTGTTTGCTTCATAGGACATATGGGAGCTAGTTGAGAATGGCTACCTAGAACCAGCAGATGCAGTAACATTGCCTGCTTTGACAACAACAGAAAGAGATGTGTTAAAAGATAATAGGAAGAAGGACTCCAAAGCCCTATTATATCTTTTTCAATATGTACATGAGAGTATTTTTCAAAGGATTCTAGCAGCAACAAAGTCTAAAGAGGCATGGGATATTCTCAAAACTGCCTATCAAGGCATGGAGAAAGTGAAGACAGCAAAGTTGCAAATGCTAAGAAGAGATTTTGAAACTCTCTGTATGAAAGAGTCTGGCACTATAGACTCATTCTTCACTCATGTTATTGGGTTGGCTACCCAGATAAGGTCTCATGGAGGGACACTATAAGAGAGAATGATTGTGGAGAAAATCTTGAGAATTTTACCCTCAAGATTTGATGCCATAGTAGTGGCAATAGAAGAGACAAAGGATCTCTCACAATTTACAGTAGATGAGTTGAGTGCATCCCTGATGTCTCATGAAAAAATACTAAACATAGGTTCAAATTCCTCATTAGAACAAGCTTTCATGACTCAAATGTCTTTTGGCCAAAGCAGAGGTCAAGGCAAAGGAAAAGGAAAAGGCAGAAGCCAAAACAGAGGTAGAAACAGCCATGTAAGTTCGAATGGAAAGAGAAGCAATCAGAACCAGAATGAAGGCTCAAGCCAACACCAAGCTCATGGAAAAATGTATGATAAATCCCAAGTCCAATGTTATTAATGCAAGAAATATGGGCACTATTCCAATGAATGTAGGAAAAAGCAAAATGACATGAATAATAGGTAGAATGCTAATTTTTCAAAAGAAGAAAATAAGAACCAGAATAATGTGTTGTTAACATGTAATATAGCACAAGATAAACAAGATGATGTATGGTTTTTAGACTCAGTTTGTAGTAACCGCATGACTGGAAACATAGCAATGTTTGCCAATCTTGATGAAAATGTTAAATCTGAAGTAACAACAGGAAATGATAGTAAGATCTATGTCAAGGGAAAAGGCAGAGTCAGTATCCTAGAAAGAAATGGAGAACAGAAGTTTTTGCTGGATGTATACTATGTACCTGGCTTGAAATGTAATCTTTTGAGCATTGGACAGCTCATAGACAAGGGCTACAATGTATTTTTCAAATATGATGTGTGCACAATCATGGATGTACCTCCAATCAAGAAAGTCATTGTAGAGGTGTAGATGATGAGCAATAGGATGTTTCCTCTCAATCTCAGAGCAGACTTGAAAGAAGGAAAGAATGTAGCAGCTATAACACAAGAGGTCTTTCAAGCGGAAGTGAAAGACGAAAACTGGTTATGGAACTTGAGATTTGGACATCTCAATTTCGGAGGCCTGAACATGTTGCACAGAAAGGGAATGGTAAAAGGATTACCATTTATTGAGAAACCAGACAGCCTATGTGAAGGCTACATCTTGGGGAAACAACATAGAGAAACCTTTCCAATAGGGAATAGTATAAGGGAAAAAGCACCCTTAGAAATTGTCCATTCTGATTTGTGTGGACAAATGCAAATGCCATCTTTAGCTGGCAATAAGTATGTTTTGACATTCATAAATGATTACAACAGAAATTCATGGGTGTATTTCTTGAAACAAAAGAGTGAAGTGTTTGAGAAATTCCATCACTTCAAAACTCTTGTGGAGAAGCAGAGTGGGCAATACATCAAAGGGCTTAGAACTGACAGAGGTGGAGAATACATCTCCAAAGAGTTTCTATGTTTTTGTAGATAAAACGACATCCAGAAGAAATTTACCATGAGATACACACCTCAGCAAGACGGTGTTGCTGAAAGGAAGATAGGACCATCATGGACATGGTCAGAAGTATGTTGAAGGCAAAACATTTTCCAAATGAGTATTAGGCTGAAGCTATCAATTGTACAGTGTACGTATTGAATAGATGCCCAACTAAAGCTTTCATGAACAGAATTCCTGAAGAAGTGTGGAGCGGCAGAAAACAGTACGTCACCCACATGAAAGTATTCGGCTCTGTAGCATATGCACATGTTCCAAATCAGCTACGAAAGAAACTTGATAGTAAGGGGAAGAAATGTATCTTTGTTGGATACAATGATGAATCCAAAGCATAAAAAATTTATAATCTATCCACCAAGAAAGCAATAATAAGCATAGATGTGCAGTTCATTGAAGAAGAAGCTCGGGATGGAAGTTTAGAGAAAACAATGAACATGAAGACGAGTGTGTCTCATGAAGAAGAAGAGGAAGGGACAACAGCAAGTAATCCTTCTTTGGTGGCTCCTCCTCCACCACCACAAGCACAAAAAACTACAACACAAGCTGGAAATAGAACATCACTGAGAAATCAAGGAAGTGCTTCTTCAAGCACACCACAGGGAACATAAACACCCTCGAGTTCAACTGTAACTCCAAGTACACCAAGAGGAAAAAGATTCAGAAATCTGAGTGAGATTTGTGAATAAGGAGAGGTAAATAATAATTCCGGTTTGAATTCCTTATTTGCTTTATATTGACATGTTGATGACCCAATTCATTTTGAAGATGTTGTAAAGGAAGAAAAATGGATTGAAGCAATGGATGAAGAAATTGGTGCAATAGAAAAGAGTAAGACATGGGAGTTATTGGACCTCCCTAAAGATAAATAAGTCATTGGAGTTAAATGGGTCTACAATACCAAGAGAAATGCTAAAGGAAAAATTGAAAGGCCTAAAGCAAGACTTGTTCTCAAAGGATACAAACAGCAACAAGGAAGAGACTGTGATGAAACCTTTGCAGTAGTTGCAAGGATGGAAATGGTGAGAACAGTGTATTCCATAGGAACACAATACAAATGAAAGGTTTATTGAATGGATGTTAAATCTGCATTCCTAAATTGAGTATTGAAAGCAGAGGTATATGTTGAACAACCTCCAGGCTATGAAATTGAAGGTCAAGAGCACAAAGTGTGCAAATTAAGGAAATCTCTTTATGGGCTGAAGCAAGCACCGAGACCATGGTACAACATAATAGATTCTTACTTGACAGAAAATGGATTTAAGAAATGTGATGGAGAACCCACACTCTACATAAAGGAAAATGATGGTAAGATTCTTATTGTTGTTTTATATGTAGATGATTTAATTTTTTCTAGAAATGAAGATTCTCTCATTGCTAATTTTAAAGAAGTCATGAAGAGTGAATTTGAGATGATTGATTTGGGTTTTCTAAGATATTTTCTGGGAATTGAAGTAGAGAAAAATGAAAATGGTATTTTCATTTCCGAAGAAAAATATGTTGACGAAGTGTTGAAAATATTCAACATGCAGAACAACAAGGAAGTTGTAACTCCAACAGTAATGTGGTTGAAATTAAGAAAAGGAGACAGCAGCAAGGATGTTGATCCAAAATTGTATAAGAGCTTAGTTGGCAGCCTCATGTATTTGACTGCAACTAGGCCAGATATAATGCATGCTGCAAGCCTAATCTCCATATTTATGGAAAGGCCGAAAGAGACTCATTGGCAAGCAACCAAGACGATTCTAAACTATGTGAATGGAGCAAAGGGGTATGGTATTCTCTACTCCTCATCTGAAAATTTTGAATTGACAGGTTACACTGACAGTGATTGGGCTGGAAGTGTAGATGATAGGAAGAGCACATCTGGATATGTGTTTCGTTTGGGATCAACAGCCATTTCATGGGCTTCTAAGAAGTAACTAGTAGTTGCTTTATCAACAACAGAGGCAGAATGTGTGGTAGCAACAGCAGCCTCATGCCAAGCGGTATGGCTGAGGAGAGTACTCACAGATTTGTGTCATGAATAGGAAAAAGTCACAACCATTTACTGTGACAATAGCTCGGCTATAGCATTGTCAAAGAATTATTTGTCTCATAAAAGAACGAAACACTTAGATACCAAGTTTAATTTTATATGTGAATTGGTTAATAATGGTGAAATTGTTTTGCAGCACTGCAGAACAGAGGAGAAATTTTCCGATATCCTCACAAAACCATTAACACAGAAGAGTTTTAATTATTTCAGAAAATTTCTGGGTATGCAAGAAAAACCCAGCAGTTGGAATTAAGGGGGAGTGTTGGAATTTACTTCCAACTACCCGCATAGAGGCTACATCGAAAGTCTGGACCCGAAACCCTTTATAAATCATAGTCTAATTTTTTTCACGTAACAAATGGCCATGACATCACAGGGCCAGAGTGTTACGCGAAGATTTTATTAAATGTGGTTTAGTTTTGGTTTGAAGTCCGATGGGTCCTAACACTGGCCAATCACAAGCCATTTGCACAACTTTTGAGTACGCTGATGTCATACGAATTTGTGACACAAATTTTCATTAAAATCCAGTTTAATGTTTTTGAGTTCGTAGTTAGGTTAAAAGAGCACGCATGTCTGCAGTGCGATCACCATTTGATAAGAAATCAACGCATTACGGGAGAAAAAATATCCCAACAGTTAACCGGAGGGGGTACCCCCGTAGTTGACCACACCATCGTGCATTGACCATAGAACCACGGTCACGATCAGCTACGGGGGCACACCCTGATTGTACTGATTTGGCAGTGAGGTGCCCCCGCAACCACCAGGATGTGGTGTAGTCGCCGGTTTAAATGCTGTCGCCGCCTTCGAGCCACCATTGCACCACCACTGCCGCCACCAAGCAATTCGACATTAATACTATCTCCAGGCGGTGCCGCCATATTAAAGAAACCATCAATGAAGTTTATGGAGCGGTGTTTTTTTGTTTTTTTTTCAATCAATGACATTTAATTTAAATAGGTTTATAATGAATTCTATATTCAGTCAGCGTATATGTATAGAGGTTGAATTTCACTATGAAAAAAAAGGATTGTGTAATTGAGTTTTATGCCTGAAGTCTAAAATAGAGAAAGAGAGAGATATTATAGCACTGTGTGAGTAACAGTCAAGAATTTTTTGTTTGTTGTGAATCCAGAACCTTGTTCTGAAGACTTTTATATTGTAGCATAGTTATTTTTTAATGAAATAGTAGTGTTATATTTCATCTCTCTGTATCTGCAATTTTAATTTTATTCTCTGTGTTGTGGAAGAGGAATTTTCATTATTCCTCTGTCTATTTTGTGAAGGAATTTACTCACAAAATTCCAACAAAAACATGAAAATGAGAAGTCTAAAAAAACATATTTTCCACTTTCATATCGAGAGGTGAATGTTGGATACCAATGAATCAATAAGTCAAAGGACCCTCATTGGATGGATGTAGAAATAAAAATAAAAGAAGTGAACATATCAAACAATGATTGACCAAATATTTCTCGACTGAGTGACTATTTTTTGGATATGAAAATAACATAGTTTTTTGACTTACTTAAGGAATATCAAGACGTGTTTTCCCATGATTATAAATACTTGAAAGGTATTGTGAACGAAATGAGGGAGATGAATATTGACCTCATTATAGGAGCCAAGTCGATAAAAAAGATACCTTACAAGCTTGCTCATAAATATAAGCCCATTTTCAAAAAAGAAATAGAGGGGATGCTTGTTTCTCACATCATCTAACCGATTAAAAAATAATAATTTCTAAGTCCTATGGTTGTGCAACCTAAAAATCACAACTCGACTAGGTTGTTCATATGTGTAAATTATCGCAGATTAAATAAATTATAAATGAAGTTGTAGGAAATGAATCTTATTCCTTTATACATGGCTTCACAAGATATAATTAGGTACCAATTGCAGAAGAATATCAGGAAAAAATTACGTTTGTCACTGAAGTCAGATCATTTACATATTGAGTAATTCATTTTTGACTAAAAATGCACTAGTAGTATTCTCAATTTTTTTCATAAAACATTTTTAGGAATACATATAGAAAACAATGGCAGTTTAATTTGGTGATTGGAAAGTCTATAAGCTACTTAAGGATCGTATTTAATGGCTGAAGCTTATATTGGAGAGATGCAAGAAAATTTGTTTATTGGTGAATATTAGAAAATGAACCTTTTCAATACCTATAGGAATACTGCTGGTCCATGTAGTATCAAAGGAAGAGATAAAAGGTGACATGTAAAAGATCAAACTAATATTGGATTTGAAACCCCGAATGGACCAAAACAAGAATAAAATATTTTTGGATCATACATGATACTATATAAGGTTCATAATTCAATACTGTGATATAAAATTTCCTATAAATGAACTTTTGAAAAAGACTGTTCCATTCAATTGGTTTAAGAAGTGTGATGAATCATTCTAGCTATTAAAAAAGAAGCTAGTCAAGGCACTTACACTTAAGTTCCCCGACTGGTCGAAGCAATTTGATGTGCATGTCGATGGATCAAATATGGCAATCGGGGCAGTCCTAACACAACGAGACGATGAGTTGGTAGACCATCCGAGTGGATATACTAGTCCAAAACTTAATAAATTTGAAAGAAAATATGTGGAAACTAAGAGGTAAGATTTAGCAATGATATTTTCATTGCATAAAATCCATCACTACCTCCTTGAAAATCCATTTATATTTTATACTAATAATCAAGCCACTTGAAGTATATTTTTAATAAACTAGTATGTCAAGGATGAATTTATAGATTATTTTTAATATTCCAGGAATTCAAATTTGAAGTTATTTTTCAACCCGGGAAAAGGAATGTCAGACCTAATGACCCGCCCCCATTGAAAATAGGAGAAGGACCAACATACATTGAACATGACCTCCCATATTTATATTTAATTAGATTTGAAGAAATCCATGTAGAGCTTGCCAATATTGCATAATTTTTACACACATGGAAGGCACCTTGAGGATTTTCTGAGAAAAAAAAGGAAAAGTATTCTTGTTATTAGATTACTACAATTTACATTGATAGATGGACAATTATACAAGCTTGGAATTGATGAGGTGCTTCTATGATGTTTTTTGGAGAATGAAAGAGAAGATATTATTAATGAAGCACATAAAGGAGGAGTTGGAGGAAATTATGAAGGAAATACAACTCCAGGGAAGGTTATGCAAGCAATATTATGATGGTCAACATTATTTCGATATTTATCAATATAATTGCAAAAGGGAAACATACCTCAAAGGTTTGGGTGATCATTTGAAAAATATAATATGCCACTGTAGTTGATTTTTCCATCATTACCTTTTGAGATTTGGGCAATTGACTTTATTGGTCCCTTTCCCAAAAGAGCTAAAATTTTAGGAGAAAATTATATTATAATATCAGTAGAATATTTTAAGAAGTGGAAAGAACTAGAACCAACTGAATCCTACAAAAAGGAAGTAGTGACAAATTTTATTTATGAAAATATAGTAACTCAATTTGGTTTCCATATGGTCATAAGGAATGATAAGGGAAGAATTTTTTTAAATTCTAAAATTGAAACATTGACGATAAATTTCATGATTGAGAATAGGAAGACCACTTCTTACCATCCACAAGCAAATGGTGTCGTTGAATAGTTTAATAAAACATTGCAGAGAGGATTAAAAAAAATTGTAATCTAGACAAAGATGATTGGGATCTGTTGAGGAAAAACAACAACCCCATAAATTGAACAAAATTTACGAGGGCCCTATGTAAATTTTGGCTAGGTTAGCTTCATTTTTCTTAGTTTGGTCAAATGCAAGATTTTTGTTTTATTCAGATTTATATTTTGATTTCTTCATTGTGTGTGGCTTCTAGCTAGCTCTCCATCGATTCTCCTTTATTTGGATTTACAGTTTGCAAATGGTACATATTAAAAGTTTGCTTAATTTTCACATCTTGTGCTATAAAATTTAAAAATTATATATTATTTTTGTTTTTGTAAATTTATTAACTTTAAATTTGTAAATATTAATATTTAGTTAACCTTGATCAATTAGGAAAATTGTAGTTTATTTAATTAAACTGGTTGTAAATATCAATATCTAATTTAATTAGTTTTTAATTAAGTCTCAATTAACATTTAATTTGTTAGTATTTTATTATTAACTATCCTACAGAGCCACATTAAAAAAAATTTATATATAACTTTTATATGTTTTAAAAACTATAATATATATATATATATATATATATATATATATATATATATTATAAAATTCTTTGATCTCGGGTCCTCGAAGGAAATTTTAATTGGAATTTGATAAGGAGTACAGGAATATGGGATCCTCAGAAATATCATTTAATGTGCCTCTATTTTTTTTAAATTCACGGGAAAAATGAGTTGTAGTTTATTCAAGATGGAGGGAGGTCCCACCTCCATCTGTGCCTCAACTCCCTCACTCCTTCCTTCCTTTTCCACCTCTCGCAATCTTGACTCTTTTCTAATCCCACATTCCTTTTAGAATCCCCCACGGTATTTTCCTTCCTACAGGATCCCATGATACATATTTAGACTCGCATACACCTCCCTTATAACCCCCACCTCATAGATCCTCCTGATGCCTCACAATAAGAATTCTTCCATGGCCATTTAAAGAGATAACCCAAAATCCACCATGTATTTTTTTAATTAATTTAATTGTTTAATTTTCTTTTTAAATAATTTAATTTAATTAATTTATACTTGTAAATAAGTTTTAATTTTTATAATATTATTAATATTTATTAAAATATAAATACAAATATAAATTTTTTATTTTTAAATTGATTTAAAATTTAAGAATAATGTGTAAAATTAGAATTTTTAATAAAAAATGGCGAAAGTTTTCCTAGGCATGCATTTTCGAGCACTGACAACCTAAATTTGTAGAGCTCTATTTTAAGTTCCACTTGGCCAAATGAGGCCCAAGATGGCTCATTGGAAAAATAAAACTATGGAAAATATTTTGGCAGTGGTTGTTTGACTAGAGTTGGTACCTAACTGTGCCCAAAATTTAGCATAAAATTAAGCTCTGAATTTGCAACCAAAACTAATTTTCTAGATTTTTTTTTTTACATTTCATTGGCCAAATACTTCTACTGTAGCAAGTTCATTCGATGACTACCTCAGTGGACCAAAGAGTACATTCCATAGATCATTGGGAAACACAACTTTAATTTATTTTATTCATTTAATTAAAATTTAGTTGGAGAGTTTATTTCCCATTTTTTATATTTTGATTTTTATGTGAAAAATGAATTCATTATATTTTAGTTTTCATTGGTTTTCACTGGATATCAGTTGGAAAGTATGAATATAAGAGATCTCGGAGAAATTAAATGGATCCAATAAAAGAGAAGAAGAAGAATGACAACTCTAAATTTGATGGATCTAAATTACCTCATATGTAATATCCCGTTTCGGGGATATCTCTAAAACACGACAAACTCCAACCAGAGATTGACTGGGAGGGCATTTACCGGATATTTTTCCTCTAAAAGAGGACGGGATCTGGAGCCTACCTGGCCCTTTCGAGACTCTGTCTAAGAGTGAAAGATAAACACACCAAGTGGTATAGAACTAGAATGCTCAAAAATAATAATAGACATACAATAGAAAGAGAATGCAACAACTACGGCAACAACGGAAACTACGACAACTCAACCAGAAAACATAGAGAGGAAATGATGAGCCATTTTATTAATCTTAGAAATGTAATGAAGTACAAGAGGCTAATATTGCGCAAGGCAAGTGAGAAAAAACTCTCAAAAAAGACAGGAAATGGCTCCTTTATGAACTGCATCCCAGCTGCTGGAAAAATGCCATGTAGCTACTACTGCTGGAATCGACTGAAGATTATGGGTTGATCCCCTTGCCAGAATGAGATGAGAATTGGCAAATCTCCTCTCCTCAACAACCCAGATAAGATCCGAAAACCATCCCAATAATGGCCAACCCCAGAAACCACCAGAAACTGCCTCCCTAGTGAATTGCGCTGGCCTCCAAGGTACAACGCAGTGGCTAGATAGGAACAACTGAAATACTGCCAGAAAATCCGCCAAAAACCTTCGAAGGGAAAATACTTACCCTTTGCTCAAAATCCTAGCGAAATCACCTACAGAAACCTCAATCCGAAGCTCCTCCATAATGGACTACGTCCTCTCTCCTAGTGACTGCGCAGTCTCTATAAGTTCCAGCTCCGCAACAAACCCAAACAATGAAACAACTCACAAAATACTAAAAACAAACCTTTCCCGAGTAGGCACTCGAAGTGCCCCGGGGCTAAGGGTGAGATATTTTCACGGAGACACTCGGTGCACTAAATAGTGTTGCAGACAGGCTAAATAGCTAGCGTGCTCAAGAAGACAAAATTCTCACTCCAAAATCAAAAACTCAAGAATGATCCAAATGAGGAGGCTCCTCCATCTTATATAGCATTGGTTTCCCTCCAAAACCCATCGTAGCCTCTCTCTCCTCCACATCCTCATCCTTATATGTGCAGAAGCTTCTAGAGTGCACGTAGGCCCCCCTCCTCAACGTGGTATTTGGCCCCCCTTGACCCCCCTTGAGTCACAACGTTGTGCTACTAGGTGGATGTCTTATTCTACTAAAGTGAGTTAGACCCTATTTTCTCACATTTTATTTATTTACAAACCGTAGACGGTAAAAATATACAAAATTGAATATTCCAATTAGATGTCGCTAATTAGGAATACTACAGCCCCCCCCGGCAAAATTTTTCTTGCGCTCAAGCAACTGAAGTGATGGATGCTGCAAAATCTTCTCGCTCTCCCAAGTGGCATCCTCATCCGGAAAATTCTTCCACCTCACTAAGAATTCTTGAACCATTCTGCTCCATAACCGCCTCTCCCTGGTATCAATAATGTCCTCCGGCTGCAACATCAAGTGCCCCTCATCATCTGTAGGCGATAGCTCCTCCGTCACTGTCACCTGCTGTCCCAGCGCCTTCTTCAGGCATGATGCATGGAAAATGTTGTGGATCTTGCTGCCGTGGGGCAGCTCCAACTCATATGCAACCTGCCCAATCGTGCGTATCACCCTGTATGGCCCGTAGAAATGAGGCTTGAGCTTCTTAGCTCCCTTCTTCTTCAGCGATGACTGTCGGTATGGCTGCAAGCGTAGGTACACCAAGTCCCCTACCTCAAACTGTCGCTCCACCCGACCTCTATCGGCATACAGCTTCTGTTGGTTCTGTGCTGTAGCCATGTTGTCCTTGAGAGCTCGGAGGATATCCTGACTCTCTTGGATCCACATCTTGGCTCTAGGAGCCTTAATCGCACCAAACATAACATCAGCAAATGATAAAGGATGGTACCCATACAAAGCGTAAAATGGTGACATACCAATAGACATTTGAGGTGTCGAGTTATAGCAATACTCCCCAAAATGCAACCATCTCAACCATGCTCACTGCTACCCACTGACATAGTTACGCAAGTAGCCCTCCAGCCACTTGTTAACTATCTCTGTCTATCCATTCATCTGTGGGTGGTAACTGGTACTCGGTTTCAACTCCGTCCCCACTAGGCGAAAAAGCTCTAGCCAAAATCCACCCATGAAGCGGTTGTCCCTGTCACTGATGATGGTCTTAGGAAGACCATGGAACCTGAAAATCTCCTGGAAGAACAGCTCAGCCACCTATGTTGCTTTTTAATGCACGGATATGGTGAAAAAGTGCACATAATTTTTTAGTCGATCAACGATGACAAAGATACAATCCTTGCCCTACACCACGGGAAATCCTGTGATGAAATCCATTGATATGGTATCCCATTTCCCCTTCGGAATGGGAAGAGGCTGCAACAATGTTGTAGGATGGCTCATCTCACCCTTGTTCCTCTGACAAACATTGCACTCTGTGATGTGCCGGAGTACGTCCTCCTTCAGGCCCTTCCATGAGAACCTCTCTCTAATGGCCCTGTAGGTTTTGGTAAACCCCTTATGGCTTGCCAATGGAGAATCATGTGATGCCTGGAGTATATTTTTCTTTAGCTGAGATCCCTCAATCAAGAAGATCCTGTCCCTATAATAGATGATCTCATCGACCACCCTGTACCTATCATCTGCCACATGTCCGTCCAGCGCCTCACATGCAAACATGTCCTTCGAGTACTCAACTAAAATTCAAACCCTCCAACCTGTGTCCAATATCATAAGAGATAACGTGGTTGGTCCACGTGAAAGGGCATCTGCTACCACGTTATTCTTACCGTTGACATACTCAATGTCAAATTCATATGCTTGGATCTTACTGATCCACTTCTGCTACCTCTCCTGTAGCTGCTTTTGCTCCAAAAAGAACCTGAGGCTGTTGTGGTCAGTCCTCACCCTGAATCTGTTCCCTACCAGATACTGCCAGAATTTGGCCAATGCATGCATGATGGCCAACATCTCCTTGTCATAAATAGGATACAACCTCTCGTGCGGAAGGAGTTTTCATCTCTCAAAAGCTATAGGGTGTCCCCCTGCATCAATACTGCCTTGATCCCCTCTCCCGATGCATCACACTCCAAGAAAAATGGCTATGTAAAATCCAGCAACACAAGCACTAGGAAGCTACTCATCACCTCCTTAAGCCTATCAAAGGCTTGCTGCATTGTATCTATCCAACCAAATACCCCTTTCTTCGACAAATTTGTAAGGGGTGTAGCAAGCTGTGAGAACCCTCTGACGAAATTCTTGTAATAGGCACATATCCCAATGAACCCTCAAAGTTCCGTCAGATTCTTCGGCTCCAGCCAATCTCTGATGGCTTTAATCTTCTCCTCGTGGACCCTCACTCTGTCCAGTCTAATGATGTGACCCAAATACAGCATCTCTGTCATCCCAAACTCACACTTGGAGAGCTTCGAATAGAACTATTGCTCCTCCAAGATGCGTAGTACTTCCTCTATATGCTGGAGATGCTCCTCCCACATCCTGCTATATATGAGTATGTTCTAAAAAAAAACCAATACAAAATTCGTCAGATGACTGTGGAAGATATGGTTCATGCAAGACTGAAAGGTGGCTGGTGCATCGGTCAGCCCAAAAGGCATAACCAAAAACTCAAAGTGCCCATAATGAGACCTGAAGGTGGTCTTGGGAATGTCTTGTTCCCTCACACGAATCTGATGGTACCCTGATCTCAAATCAATCTTCTAGAAGAACTTAGCTCCTCTCAGCTCATCCATCAGCTCATCGATCCTGGGTATAGGGTACCTGTTCTTCAGCGTTTTCTTGTTCAGGGCCCTCTAGTCAATACACATCCTCAAAGTGTCGTCCTTCTTCTTCACCAGCACTACATAAGAAGCAAACGGACTCGTGCTCGGTATAATGTGTCCAAGAGCCAACAACTCCTGGATGGCCCGCTCAATCTCATCCCGAGAGGCTTTGGGATGCCTATAGCGTGTAGTGATCATTCCCTGGATACCCTGCTCCAGCTCGATGGTATGCTCAAACCCTCTATCTAGTGGCCGACCTAGTGGTATAGCCCCAAATACTACCTCATGCCTCTCAAGGATAGCCTATATCTCTAGATTAACTGTTCGACCGGTGGTCTCTGCCTCTGATGCTCGTAACTAACTGCCCACTCTATGTTTCATTTCCGGAAGTATGCCTCCATCCGGTGTGCCGAAACTGTCTGAGGTGGGTAAGTATGCATCCTGCGGATCTTCTCATGCTTCTCGGTCTTCTTGTCATCCCACTCCATCTCTAAGGCCTCCCAATCCGTGGTGACCTTCCCCAGATTAATCAACCATTGAACACCCAGTACCACATTGGTATCTGGTATGTTGACCACGAAAAAGTGATCAATCATAGTGTAAGTACCGATCGTCACTGCTAACTTTGGAACATACTGGGCACACGGCATCGTCTGGGCTCCTGGGACCAAGACTAAAAATCCGTCAAAACTCTTGGTCGGTATACCCCTTCACTAAACCATCTGTGCATCAATAAAGTTGTGGGTTGCCCCACTGTCAACCAAGACTGATACTCGCTGGACACATACTGTCCTGCGTACGCTCAACATCAAATACTTAGGAACTCCTCAAAAAGCTGCAAGGGGCCCTCCTATGGGTGCAAAAGCTGCACCTCCTGTCCCTAGAGGTCGAGGCGGCAACTGGTCCTGGGCCATCTGACTATCTCCTGCCTCCTCATCATCCTCCTCATCCTCTTCCCTGCTATCATCAGAGAAGACCTCAATGAAGTGTGCTTTGCCAGCAGCACACCTATGCCCTGGTGCCCATGGCTCCCAACAAGTGAAGCACAACCGCTTCTTCCTCAACTCCCTCCTGGCCTCATCATCTACTTGTGCCCATCCTAGATTCCCCTTTGGAGGAGGAACCCTCACATCCTTGCTCTTGGGCTGGGAACCCTGTCTCTGGGGTTAAGGTGTCCGCATCCTGCAAATCCCTGGCCCTACTGATAGCATCCTGGAGTGTAGTTGGTCTAGTAGATCTGACTAGACCTCGAAGTGGCTCTGCCAATTCCTCCACAAACATATAGATCATCCGTGTCGCAGATATATCTAGCACCATCACCGAAACCCTCAAGAAATCTGCAATGTATTTCTCTGGGCTCCCTCTTTGTTTGAGCATTATCATCTCAACAAAATGTTGTTCCAGATCCCTCTGGTCAAAACGCTCTATCAATCTCCTGGTAAACTCGGCATATGTCGTCACTGTGGAATGCCCGAGGGTTACCATCCCATGGAATCACCAGTCCTGGGCCTCACCGTCCAAATTTAATGTTTCCACCTTGATGGCCTCCGTCTCCAACATCTGATTAAGCTGGAAATAGATGTCCAGCTTCTCCACACAAGACTTTTCCGAACTGTTTGATGATCCATAAAACGTAGGAAAATTAAATCTACTAGAAGCACGGTGGGAATCTCCATCATGGTGCCCTCTATGATGATCGCGGGGTCTACTGTCCCACTGGAGCTCCACAAAATCTCTGAATGTGAGAGCATCCCTGAACTCCTACCCGTAGGACTGATACTATGCAAAATACTCATCTAAGTGTCCAGGCTCTACCTCCTACTAGGCTACTGCCCCTGTATCTACTCCCAAGAAAGTGGGCATAGTAGAGCGGGCAAGTGCACATGAAGCCGTCGGCTGAGGAGTATCACGCTGAGCAGCACCCTGCTCCAGAAAATGATGGGATGTACCTGATCCCTCTCTGACCTAGAAAACCCCCAAAGTCTCACGCTGCCTAGCCTCCACAGCTATGAACCTCTGGCCCATCACCTAAATCTTTCAAGCTAAATCCTGCACCGACTTGAGGAGTGCCTCTCCAAACTGTTTGGCCTTTGTGTCATCTACGATCGGCTCTTTTTCTCTCAAATATACAACAAGCTCGACTCGATCTGTGTCCATCATAGGCCCTCTCTCCTGATCTGCGTTTTCTACCTGGGCACAGTCCTCTTCTTCGTAGGTGGCCTCCAACCTACGCTCACGGTCTCTACACTTCCTGCCTTCGTATGGTCTCTTTCTTGATGTCATAGACCACAGGCTGAGCCAGAACTATGTTCTGATACCACTGTAATATCATGTTTCGGGGATATCTCTAAAACACGGCAAACTCCAACCATATATTGACTGGGAGGGCATTTACAGGATATGTCCCCTCTAAAAGAGGACGGGATCCGGAGGCTACCTGGCCCTTTCCAGAATTTGTCTAAGAGTTAAAGATAAACACACCAAGTGGTATAGAACTAGAATGCTCAAAAATAATAATAGACATACAATAGAAAGAGAATGCAGCAACTACGACAACTCAACCAGAAAACATAGAGAGGAAATGCTGAGCCATTTTATTAATCTGAGAAATGTAATGAAGTACAAGAAGCTAATATTGCACAAGGCAAGTGAGAAAACACTCTCAGAAAATACAGGAAATGGCTCCTCTATGAACTGCATCCCAGCTGCTGGAAAAATGCCGTGTAGCTGCTACTACTGGAATCGACTGAAGATTAGGGGTTGATCCCCTTGCCGGAATGAGATGATAATCGGAAAATCTCCTCTCCTCAACAACCCAAACAAGATCCCAAAACCATCCCAAGAATTTCCAACCCCAAAAACCACCAAAAACTACCTCCCCAGTGAGTTACGCTGGCCTCCAAGGTACAGTCCAGTGGCTGGATAGGAAAAACTGAAATACTGCCAGAAACTCCGCCAAAAACCTCCGATGGGCAAAGGCTGACCCTCTGCTCAAAATCCCAGCGAAATCACCTTTAGAAACCCCAATTAAAAGCTCCTCCACAATGGACTGCGTCCTCTCTCCTAGTGACTATGCAGTCTCTATAAGTTCCATCTCCGTAACAAACCCAAACAATGAAACGACTCACAAAATACTGAAAAAAAACCTTGCCCGAGCAGGCACTCGAAGTCCCCCAGGGCTAAGGGTGAGATCTCCACACGGAGATACTCGGTGCACTAAACAGTGCTACAGACAGGCTAAATAGCGAGCGTGCTCAAGAATACAAAAGTCTCACTCCAAAATCAACAACTCAAGAATTATCCAAATGAGGAGGCTCCTCCATCTTTTATAGCATTGGTTTCCCCACATCCTCATCATTATCTACGCAGAAGCTTCTAGAGTGCATGTAGGCCCCCCTCCTCAACGTGGTGTTTGGCCCCCCTTGAACCCCCTTGAGTCACAACATTGTGCTACTAGGCGGACGTCTTATTCTACTAAAGTGAGTTAGACCCTCTTTTCTCACTTTTTATTTATTTACAAACCATAGACAGTAAAACTATACAAAATGGAATATTCCAATTAGCTGT
>JAXQQM020088866.1:0-33776 GCA_034641835.2 Pinus albicaulis | reverse complement strand
CACCATGGTATGCATATATAACCAATTACCTTGCTGCAGGAAAATTCTCACACCAATTGTCTTCCAAGTAAAGAAGGAATATTATACAACATAGTGCTACCTACTCCTAGATAGAAGGCAATCTCTATCACTCCGGGCCATATTTTCAGATTAGGCGATGTGTTAGAGAAGATGAGGTATTTGAGATCTTGAAGGCTTGTCATGAGGGACCTTGTGGAGGGAACTTCACTGACAAAAGGACATGATATAAATTACTCTCAATAGGGTACTACTGGGCAACTATATTCAAGTATGCCAAGAAGTTTGTGAAAGGATGTGATAGTTGTAAAAGGATGGGCTAGCCTCTGAAATTAGATAATATGTCGTTACAGCCTCATATAGTGATGGAACCATTTGAGAAATGGGCCCTAGACTTTGTGGGGCCAATTAATCCTTCATCACAGTAAAAATCATATATATTGGTCTACACTGATTATGTCACAGAGAAAAAGAGAAGGTTGTTTCAGACTTCTTGTTTGAAGATATTTTTGTTCGCTTCGGGATACCCAGAGAGATAGTGATAGATGGGGGGCCTCAGTTCACATCCCATTTGATCAAGAAGCTGGTTGAAAAGTATGGAATTCATCACAGAATCACTTCATCGTATCACCCACAAGCAAATGGTCTAGTGGAGAGCACCAATAAATTCATTGAGGGAATCTTAATAAAGACAGTAGCCAGCCACCGAAGAAACTGGGTCGAGAAAATTCCAGAGCTATTGTGGGCTTATAGAACAACATGGAGGAACAATATAGGCTTCTCACCATATGAATTGGTGTATGTTAATAATCCTCTGTTCCCCGTAGAGTTTGAAATAAATACATTAAGAACAATGTTGCAAGTCGATCTGGATTTGAGTACTGCATAGACACAAAGATTGAACTAGCTCAATGAGTTGGAAGAGAAACGACTGGCTGCTATTCAACAGACAGAGATCATTCAGCAACAAAGAGCTAGATGGCATGATGGGTTTATTAAGAAGAAAAAGTTCCAAAAAGGATATTGGGCACTTTTGTATGATTCAAGGTTCAAGGATTTCATAGGCAAGCTCTACACCAGATGGCTAGGTCCTTACGAAGTGCACATGGTATTCGACAATGGGACTGTACAATTAGTCACCATCGACAGTGCTAAGACATTGTTGCTAGTTAATGGGCACCGTCTAAGGTTATATCATCAACCCGCTTCGAAGGAATCATTTGTTAACATTGTCGCAGAATCTGATCTTTATGTTACAACAGCACGGGAACATTCTCTTGTGCAGCCTGAAAATTAAAATTCCAATAAGTGCAGCAGCTGAAAACCACCCTTGTGGCAGTTGTTACACTTGTTTAAAAAAAAATACAAATATATAAAAATAACATAAAAAAGAAAAAAAAAAGAAAAATAATAAATCTAATTGTGAAAACCTCTTTCCAAGGCGCAATTAGACAGTTTTTAACAGTTGAAAACCATTCTTGTGGTGGCTGTTACACCCATATTTTTCTCCTTGAAACATCATCTTTCCTTCCCGATCCATTTTATAGGATGATGTTATTCATTTGATTTTCTTTTCTGTACCAATTTCTCCTAATTATTATGTTTTTGAAGAATAACCTAAGGGTTGTCTTGGTTGTTACACATGTAATAGCCAATAGGCACGAACATTGTTTCTTATGTTTCATCTCATAACAGCAATAATCATGCCAACCAAACGCAACAACACGAGCGTTGCAAGAAGTACGCTGCCAATTTGAAATCTTCCTCCACATCACCTCAGGTATGTCATTTAAAAGGTAACGTTATCATTTATGATTTGGTGATTATTGGCAGAAGTAATGATAAAGCGAGGGAGGGGATATGTTTTGAAATCATTGCAAACAACCATATTCATAAACCTCTATCAAATCCGCATGCACCCAATTAATAGCAAAAATGCCAATGATGACTAAATCTGGTTGGAAAAGAGAGTGTGTACTAGAACCCATTACTTTCCATAATGGGACATTTATGAAGATTAGTGTGAGGTACGATTCGGTAATCTGTAAAATCTATCACCTCCCATCAACCTCCTCGACTGAAACCTTGTATCCTCATTGAAAAATCATCAATTGGGATAAGCAGAGACGCCAAGAAGTAGTGAGCAGTGCAGTGATATTATAGTGGGGCTGAGCAGTAAGAATCGAATTCAGAAACAACAGCAAGATGAGTGGAGCAGCAGTGAGGCATGAGCCAGATTCTATGGATGCCTTGCAGAATTATCTATAAGCATACCATATACTCAGAGACATCGGATGGATTGAGTATTTTTAGAAGCTAGAAGGCTCGGATGAGGCGGTGGCAATCGAATTCGCTCAGAATTTGAACAACAATCAGACCCGAGTTAGGGGCTTGCAAGTTGAGGTGAATGAAAAGGTAATTTCCTGGGTAGCTACATTTCTAGTAGAGGGAGATGTTAGTCATCAGTAATTTTTTCCTTCATAGATGACTAAATGATTTCCCTAGATTTATAGAAACAAAGTTCATGAACATTGTGAGTTCTAGAAATCTCGTTGCCTTCATCATCCTTAAGATAATTTTTCACCATTTCATCATTCCATCATGCCAAGCTCCACTTACAAATCCTAGAAAACCCATTAGGGGCTTATGTCACTCATTTTGTCTATATTGTGCCACCTTTGACCTCAATCCTCTATTTTTTCTTTAAGCCTAAACCCCTCTACTGTTACCTAGTATCACGAAAAAGTCATTTCTCCTACCTCTCCAGAAATGCCTCAAGCATTGATGGTCTCAAAATTGTCTCTGTAGGCTCTTTATATAAATCAAATACATTGGATTTTGGATTTTCAATACATCAGCCCATAAAAACTCTGTTTTACACCTAAAAATCCCAAAGTCTAAGTTTTCAGTCAAAAAAATAAGTCTAAGGAACATTCCACTAGGTCACCTAGGGTTTCATAGGTCATAGGGTGGATTTGGTATCCTAAAAATCACCATTTTATCTGTATACGGAAACTGATTTCAAATAAGAAGAGGGATAAGTAACTTTGTCCAAAATTGATCAAAAGGCCATTCAAGAAATTTTTCCTTGACCTAGAGCACAAATTCTACAAGGGACAACTGCCCTTGTTCACATTTCTGCAAAGATGATCAGGGTGGCCATTAGCATAAGAAGAGGTAAGGTAATGGGATAAGACCATCACCAGAAGGCATCTACACCAAAGAGAAAGGTAGCAGGCCCGTGTTTAAAGAGAATCGAGATCTTTGTGATTAGTTGACAAAACAGTAGTGCCATAGCAAGAAGCCAATACAAGGACCACAAGGACATAAGTCACCTCAACTCCATCAAGTGCACATTGAATATTTGTATAGAAATAATAAATGAGTTTTGAAAGTTTATAGAGAAATTAGAAGACAACACTGTTTACTTTTCTCTAAATAGCCCTAAAACCTAAGAGTTTGGGAAGATGGATAAAAAAATTCAAGTGAAGATGATAAGTCCTTCTTCATAAACAAGCATATGGCATTCAAAGGACATCCAAGGTACCCTCTAGGGTTTTTCAAAGCAGCATCACTTCACTGCACCAAAGGAGGAAAATGGCAATGGATATCAGTTTAAGAGTCTAACTTCCCAAATACATTCAAAGGTCTTCAAAGTAAGAAAAAGAAGGCAAGCATGAGGTGAAATTTCCAAGGAAGAAATCCTGCTAAAAATAAGTTCACTGTTGAAGAAAAGAGATGTCAAACTCCAAACAAAGGGACAGTGAAAAAGGAAAATGTTTTGTAGGCACCTGCAAAAACAGAAGTGGCCAAGGGAAGACAAAAAAATGGTTTAAAATGCTAAATTTTCCCACCAGAGATATATCACTGTCCAAATGGTCAAAGGAACAAACATGCAATTAGTCTAAAAACAAAATAGAGAAGCCTCCAACAAGGGTTTCTTTATCAAAAGTATATTCTGCAAAAGATAGTTAGCCATGAGTGACACTTCTGTAGGACTGTCAAAAATTTCTACCTACAGGAAGATTGATAAGATCAAATAAACCTGATATATCTCATGATGATGGCACATATAAATACTAAAGGAACTATTGATACCAACTGCTAGGGTTTTCACACCAAGAGTCCAGCAAAGGAAAAAAAAAACCATTTTTCTCAGAAGTTCTGCCACCTACAGGACAAAAAGACCAAAAATTCAGTAAAAAAAAAGCAAGAAAGGGAACAAACATTAGAAAAATGGGTTTGATCATGAAAATATTTTTCAAAAAAGGTATAAAGGCCTTTCCTTTCCTCTTCCCAAACTCATTTTGTGCTTGAAAGAAATATAGAGAGTCGTTGAAGCATTTTTAGGCATTTTTCTGAAGACTAGGCAATTTTTCCCCAGCGTTGTACGTAAGCGGTGGCGTTGCACATAGAACCTTTGGCATCGCGCACAGAGGAGAAAAGACAGTGTTAAAAAACACTTTGTTGCTCCTAGATGGACCGGCACTGTGCATAGGCATCGGCGCTACACACGCGCCCAGGTCAAAGCCCGAGCTGCCAATAGAAATGGGCACTGTGCACAGGGGAGGACCCAATAACCCGTGCAGAGGCCCAAGCATCCCACAAGTCTTTGAGAATTTCGCATACACCAGTGCTCCACCGCCCGATAGGCCCAAAAGCTCACCCGACTTGCACGATATAAAGGATCGCTATGTACAGGCCTGTACGACAGCCCGACTCGTCGGCGCTGTGCACAAGGGCACCCGACCCGCCCGACGCTGCGCACAGAGGCATGCAGAGGGCACGAATGAAACATCCAATTGGGTGCCGCTACACGCAGAATAAATTTGGATAGAGTTGCAAAAAAAATGGCCAAAATCAGTCTTTTTCTCCTCAAATTTTCCCCAGGCTCCTGCACAGGTTTAAAAAGGTTGGTGGTCACTTTTCTTTGCCCTTCTAGTGTTATTTTTGAATCCATAATCAAAGAATGGTAACAAAAACCTAAATTTGATAATAAAAAAACCCCTAATATTCATGGCAAACACTCATTTAATCTTCTAGAGCAAAATTTACCAGTTGGAGAGTGGTCATTGGTATAAATACACTCAGTACAGGCTAGGCATCCTTCAAAACTCTGAAAGCATTCCTAGACCTACTTCCATTTCGCCCCCATTTTTCAAAATTTTCCCTCACCATCACTCATTTTTCCTCCCTAGACCTGAATCTCTCACAAGCTAAAAACCAATTTGTTCAAAGACACTATCATTCACTATGTCCAGAGAGGAGATAAGTACCAATAGTGATGAAGGCCAAGGGCCCATTAGGCCAAAGCACAAGGGAGGAAGAATTAATAGGTTTGAGCCCTTTGATACAATTCAAATCACCTCTTCTCCCATGATCCTTACATATTTTCAAGATTTTGGATGCTATCAGTTCTGTGAGAGGGTTAAACAGGTCCAAAATCACTCAGAGTTGACTAGGTTGTTCGTTCTCAACCTACAAAACAAGCAGGTCAACCTAGCAGGAGTAAATTTTGAGCTATCATCCAGATCCATTGCTAGGGCCACGGGGATACCAGATGTGGGTGAGAGATGGTTCAATAGGGAGAAATTGGCTTTAAGCTACTACGAGCCCTTCCTCAAACCTAGGTATCAATAGGGCTGCAAGACTTTTTTCCTCTTCTCTCACCTGCTAGAGAGATATGCACCACTGATGAGGGAGATCATCGAGTACTTCACTTGTGAGGGGAGGTACTCCAGGCTTTATTCATATCACATAAGGCTGCTAATGCATTTCACCAGGGTTAAATTGCTAAACCTACCATACTATCTCTACCGGAGCATTGACAAAATGGCATCAATAGTCAAGAAAAGGAGTTATGCCCACGAAATGCAAAGCCTTTTTCACCACTCTTTGGTTAAGATGTTATTTTTACATCAGTTAGAGCAGCAGGGAATCCCTTGGGAAGTTTTTATCTCTCATGATATATTTTCAAATCCCCAAGCCTTCATTCAGCAAAATTTGCCTTCCACTTCACACCCAATTACCTCCACTCCTCCATCACCCCCCAGAGATCATGTTCCATCACCTCCACCCATGCCTTCTCCACAAGGAAACTCACCTCTTTCTCCTTCTCCTGAAGCATCAAATTAGGAAAGCAATGATAATAAAACAAGTCAAGATGAGGCATAGCAAATAGAATAGGAAAACAGTGATAATGAAACAAGTCAAGAGGAGGCAGAGCAAACAAAAATGGAAGATAGTGAAGTTATTAATGATGATGATGAGTCTGATGAGCAAGAAAACAGTGATGCCCTTGACATTGATGGGCAAGAAAGCAGTCTTGAGGCACAAAGCATGGAAGAGGACAGTGAGGCACAAAGCATGGAAGAAGAGCAGGAGGATAGTGATGACAAGGAAGAGGGAGATGAACATGGCAGTCAGGAAGACAAAAACAATAAACTTTTGGAGGAAGGAAGTGATGGTAATAATACCTGTTGGGGTTCCCATGTTTTGGAAAGATTGGCAATGCCAAAAGATGAGACAACATCAAAGCCACTTTCGGACCTCAGGATCTAGCCCTCCTGGGTCCACAGAGGGATCTCTCTATATGGGCAAAGGTTTTAGGTCTTTTAAGCTCTGTTTTAAGATATTAGGCTAGTTATAGGTGCGATTTTGTTTGATTGATTGTTTGTTTGGTTGTTGGGAATCAGGAAGTAAAGGTTTAGTATGAGACAAGGATGTGCAAAGAAGGTTTTAGGCGAAGGAGAGATGATTTCAAAGAAAACTCGAGACCATTGGGTAATGGAGTCAGGAAATGGTTTACTTGCTATTCAATATGCAGGCTTTCAGTTGGGCTAGTCATCTAAAGCATTGGATCTTAAAGATGATAGTGTGGCATGAAATGGAAAGAAGGAAGGTGAAAGGCAAGGAAACCTCCAAGGTGACCCTTCAGAAATCAAATCTAGGGACAGGACATGCCATTGGATAACCTGTGATCCAGAACCTAAAAGGTTAACTCTTTAGACAAGGAAACATAAAATATTCAAGCACAAAGGTGAAAACCTGAGATCAGAGAGAGACTTTGAACTCTCAATGCTTTGGTATCTAGCTTAAGGGAACTTAGAAAGGTTCAATTAATTGAAAAGGACCCTAGTGAGACAGAGACAGAGTTATAAACTCCCAGTATCCCAATTCATTCAATTGAAGCCTAACAAGAACATCTAAGAACAGATTCATTAATTCATACATCAGCTAGAAGTACATATTTGACCACTACACTGGGTAAATTAGCTTGAAATCAATTCTCAGATAATACATACAGCAGAAAACATTGAGGGCAGGGAGAGCAGGAACATAGGGTACCTAACAAGGGTAAATCCTATGCCATATTTCTGATGCGTGCCCAGAATAATTTGAAATGAAATGAACTATAAGGTAAAACCAAGATAAAGATAAGGAAACATCACCGCTGCTCTAAATCAGGATCCAAATAAATGTGCTTGTCATATTAAAGAGAAACACCAGTCATGTACAACATTGCCAACAACTTGGTATTCAGTTTGAAAACATCTTCCTCAACCTATCTTACAACTTTACACAAAGAACATTTCTCAAGAGAAACAACTTGCAGTTCACAGATATCCGATCAACAACCTGGCAATGAGTTTCTTCATGAATTTTATAGTCGAAAGAGAGGTAGAGGAGGTAGATGAAATACTAAATGAACATTAAAAATAGAGTAGAAGCAATGGGTCGAAACCCATTATGTTTTAATGTCTGAGCATTAATCTTCAGTACTCTTTGGATGAAAGATTGGTCTTTAATAGGTTGCAATTTACTCCAGGTATTTCTTTGATGTACTTTGTTGTAGAACCAATGCAATACTCTGGCGAATAAAAAAAAGGTAGATAAGTGACTGTGAGGACTGCCATACTATGCAACAAATGCTCTGGTAGCATTAGAACCGTTGTCAGGGAGGAAAACTTCTGATGGACACTATGTAGACTAAAACAGTACAAGTACCGTGTCCTTTCTTGGGAGGAGACTTTTGCTGATTTGTAACCATTGATGATATTGTTTCTGCGCGCCAAGCCTTCTGTGTGATTTATGAGGTCTTTAATCTGGTACCTTGCCTTTAAAACTCTGAATTAAGGCTTAATATTTTCAATAATGTGCATTAGAGCTCCCTAACTCTGTACTTTTACGCTCTAAGCACCTTCTCAGGCTCTTCTCTGTGAGATCGGGCTCTGGGCCTCGTTTCACAGTGCTCTGTGTCACTGTAACAGTGATAGTGAACCATGGCAGCATTCACCACCTGTATCCTGCAAAACACGCAACTTTGTTAAGAAATACATGCATGGGAGGATGGATGTGGTGGAGAGTCATGAAGATGGCAGCGCAATGGTGGTGAAAACGGCAGTTTCAGATGAAGCAATGGTGGAAAATGCAGAAATATGGTGTAAACAGCGACTGATGGGGTTTCGGTGGAGAAATGCACGTGGACCGTTTGTCATGGTCTGGTGGCGAATATTGACGGTAGAGATTTGAATAACGGGATGGCTTATGAAAGTTGGGAAAAATGCATAGACTTTAATGTAAATCACGAAAGTTTGAACTTAGGCGGAATGCGAAGAAATGAATGAAAATGCAATGGAACTGGTCGTGCATGGGACCCGGCATGGGTGGAGGGAAATTAGTTTTGGGCCGTTAGATCTCAGGAGGAGATCAACGACGGAGGTCGAAAGATGGAGTTAATAGAGGCTCAGACGAAGAAATGCGGTGGAGGACGCAATGCAACGTGGGCCGTTGATCTTGGACCAAACAAATGGTCGCGATCAAATTGGAGGATCGCAATCAAGGGAGATAGGGGTGACACATTTAAGAAGTTCCAATTGCGATTGGAGCGGCGATGCGATTGAGCGCCAGCCGTCCGATCCGGGTCGAGATAGACGACGGAGATTGAATCGGTAGGGAGAAAGAATGGATCGATAGGAAGGAATGATGGGATCTGGGCCGTTGATCTCGGACCAAACAGACGGTCACGATGGAATCGAAGGATCGCAGTCGGGGGAGATGGAGGGTGGCTCCATTCGAAATTTGTGATTGCGATTGGAGCGATTGAGCGCCTACCGTCCGATCTGGAGCAAGATCGACGGCGGGGATTAAATCGGCAGGGGGGAAGATGGGTGCAATGAGCGGGGAGCGATGAAACTTGGACCATCGAATCTCAAGAGGTCAACAGCTGCGATCTAATCACATCGGAGCAAAGCAGGGGCCGAAACTCCAATGGGTTGAGTTGCGATTAGCACTGGCCCATCGGATTCGAATGGAGAGACGGCTCAGATTGCGGCGGGGTTGAACATAACAAATACACTATCGCATCGGAGATTTTTTGTTTACAAAGGTAATACGCTCCGCTCCAACTCTCCAATTGTGATAAGCACTTTACGGCTAGTGCTTGGTTTTAGCGCCCATGTCACGTGGGGAAGTGGTTAAAGGGGGCTGGTCGAAGGGGCTAAGCCATAATATATGAAAAAGGGTGATTTTTAGCCAAAAGAAGGCGTTTTAAAGGCTAAAGGAGAATTCGATAAAGGTAAAAAAGGAGTTTAAACTAAAATTAAGGGACTTCACTTGGTTTTAAGGGGAAAATGGGTGGTTTAGGAGGTTTTGGGAGGGATTTCTGGGGTTGAAGGGGGAAATTCGAAAATGGGAAAAGGGTTAAAATAGGGAATTTTGCAGAGGTACAAGGGTCAAACGAGGGCCTTTCTGAGCACAGTTATCTTCAGTCAATGAGGCTTTCTGGATGGAAACAGTAGTGAGGGCCTTTTTGAAAGGCATTGGACACACAGAGGCTTCAAGGATGAGAGATTTTCATAGAAAATGTATCTCTTGAAGTCTCAAAACAATCTAGCCACCTATTTACTTGACAAAAATTTCATAGGTGGCTAACAGTGGCTCCACATGGGGATGGCTTCTTCTTGAAGGAGTCAAGAATTCAAAAAATAATATTTGAGGTAGGCCAGATGCCTGATATTTGAGCCATCTTCCTTCTTTGATTTTCAGTTGTTACAAACATGATAAATCAGTAGCAACATTCTCAAACCATCTACCTACCCATCCTACAATCCTAGCATTTTTTATTCAAGGCGCATTTGAATTGGCAGACCTTCTTCATCATTTTTATTGAAATAGAAAACACACTAATCTAATTCTACCCTTATCACTCCATGAGACCAGATTAAAATGTTGGCCTCACATGTTTCTCTACCTAATCTAATATCTGTTGGGATTAAACTGTCCAGTAGATTTCTTCTCTACATTCTACAACAGAAATTTAAAACAGTCAAACTAGGATTAGACAGTCTAGTTTGCTGTGGATCCAAGGCATAAAGACAGTTGCACATGGATAAAATTTGCAGAAAAATGAAAACAAAATCTTGAAGGCCTGAAATTTGAAACCTTGAAGCATCCTTCCTTTCTTTGTGACTCAAGTTTTGAGCTTGTTAGAGTCACTTTCCTCTTCATCTCAGCTCTGGCTTTGGGCTTGTTAGAGCTGATTCTTCTTTCTTCTTTACGGGTCCATATTCTAGGCATGTTAGAACCAGCTGTCCTCACTTCTTCTGGCTCAGGTTTTGATCATGTTAGAGCCACTCTTACACTTCAGAGGTTCATGTTTTGAGTATGTCTGAACCTCTCCTTTCTCTCTGTTTTTTGAAACATTTTTCTCCCTTTCTTGAAAAATAACACAGCAATGGTATTTACAATGGAAATGGAAACTGGAAATTGGAAATTAGCAGTAGTAGTGTTTGAGCATCCTGCCATTGACAGGACCCCCAAACAGCTCTGTACCATCTAGTTCTTGCAAAAAAAAGGCATTTGCACCCACAGTGGCCTGTATGATGTAAGGACCTTGCCACAAACTATCAAACTTGCCATGCTTTCCTTTGTCCTCTCTCCTGGAGTCCCATTTCATAACTTTATCTCCAATTTTGAAGTCACAAGCTTTTTTCATTTTATCAAATAATTTATTTATATTTTCCTGAACCTTTAGAGCTCTATTATAGACCTCTTCTCTCGTTTGTTGGAGATGAATTGTTTGATTTATCCTCCTTACCATGTTGTCTTCTTCTGTCTGAATCTCTTGGACCAGTTTAATCACTGGTACTCCAAGGCTGGTAGGAAAAACTGCTTCTGTTTCACAGACAAGCTGATATGGTGACATACCAATGGATTTCTTCGTTGTAAGCCTGTCGGCCCACAGAGCATGCACTAACTTGTTATGCCATGACTTTTTGTTCTCTTCCAGTAGTTTTTTGATAATGGTCACCAAGCTCTTGTTTGATGATTCAGCTAACCCATTACCTTGTGGGTAATAAGCAGTTGAATGACCGAGTGCTATTTGATACCTGTGAGAAAAATCAACCATTTTCTTGGATCCAAAAGCAGCAGCATTATCAGTGATTATTTTTCTTGGGAAGCCAAACCGTGAGAGGATGTGGTCCTCTAAGAACCTAATGATGACAGAATCTGTGACATTCCTAGCAGGTATGGCCTCTATCCACTTTGTGAAGTAATCTATGGCTGTAAGGATCCATTTGTGTTGTGCAGAAGAAGTAGGTTGTATTTCTCTTATGAAATCTAGGCCCCATTTCATGAAGGGACCTTCAACAGTGATGGGTTGTAAAGGCAAAGGGAGGAGCTTTCTTTTGCCTTCAAAAATCTGGCATTTATGGCAGGCAATTATCATCTTATGGATTTCATTGAAAAGTGTAGGACAATAATAGCCAACTCTGAGTATTTTGTTAGCAGTGGCTTTCCAGTTCAGGTGGCCTCCACACTCTCCTGCATGGAACTCCTGTTTAATCCTCTCAGCTTCAATTTCAGGCAAACATTTAAGAAATAGGCCATTTGTATTTTTCCAGTATAAACATTCATTCAGAATGCAACAGTTTCTGGATTTTAGCTTTAGGAATTTGGCCTTCGTCTTTGATAGTTCAGGAGGAGCATTGAGGTTCGTGAGCACATACAAAATGTCAAAATACCAAGGAGAGTTATGAAACTTCTCCTCAACAGTGGGATCAGGCAATCCTTCCTGCTCACCCAAGGAATCAACCATGTTTATGTCAAGGGCTTGTAAATTTTATTCAGCCATTAGTTGAGCTAAGCCCTGACCTTTGATTGGTTTTGTGGGTTTTATCTCAAGGTCATATTCTAAGATCACATCAATCCATTTTCCCCTCTTCCCATCTGGGTCTTGGGATAAAATGTCTTTAACCACTATGTTTGGCATGTAGGCTATGGTGTGGGAATGCAGTATGTACACCCTGAAGTCTTTCAAGGCCTTCACCAAGGCATAGGCCTGTTTTTCCATTATGTTATATTTCAAGGGTGCATCTCTCAGAGCTTTGCTGAAGAAAGCAATGGACTGTTCCATTCCCTCTAGATTTTTCTGCAATAAAACTGCAGCCACTGTATGCTCGGAGGCAAATGAAAACATCAGGAAATCCTTTGAGAAATATGGGTTGATTAGGACAGGAGCTCAGGTGAGTGCAAGTTTAACAGATTCAAAAGATATTTTAGCCTCAACAGTCCACTTAAGCCCTACACCCTTTTTCAGCATATTAGTCATATTCCTAAGGTGCTCATCTTAGTTGGGAATAAAACTCCTTAAGAAGTTTATTTTCCCAATGAAGGACTGTAACTCTTCAATGTTTCTCGGGTGTGTGATTTGTAGTATTCCCTCAACTCTTTGTGGGTCTATCCTGATCCCCTTCTCAGATATAATGTGGCCAAGAAGCTTACCTTCCTGCAGCCCGAATACAGTATTTTTAGGATTCAATGACAGACCGAACCTTCTACATTTTTCAAAAACTCTCCTTAGATGTTTTAGGTGCTCTTCATCGGTCTTGGAATAGACAGTTATGTCATCCAGATATATGACAATGAAGTGCCCTATTTCATCTAAAAAGGCTATGTCCATTGCTTGTTGGAAGGTGGCACCAGCGTTCATCAGTCCAAAGGGCATTTTTACATACATAAAATTGCCCCATGGAGTGGTAAAAATTGTCTTGAGTTGGTATTCTGGGAGTACTAAAACTTGGTTGTAACCTGAAAAACCATCTAACAGGGAGATCCTTTTTTAGCCTACTACTTTCTGAAGAATGTGTTCCATTTTTGGCAAAGGGTAATTGTCCTTAAGTGAGGCTCTGTTAAGGTTCCTAAAATCTATGCACAGCCTGATCTCACCTATTTTCTTTCTCACAGCTACAAGGTTTGAGACCCAATCAAAGAACCTCACAGGAACTATTATTCCTGCCTCATACATCTTCTTTATTTCCTTTTCTACTACAGGCAATTGTTTTGGGTCAATTCTGTGAAGTTTCTGTCTGAAGCGTTTATGGTTTTCTTTCAAGGGTATTTTGTGTTGTATGATGTTTGTGTCATAGACCTTCAAGTCCTCGTAGCTCCAGGCAAACATATCAATGAATTCCTTGAACAGGTCGATATATTTCTTTTTCATGTCTGCGGGTAAGTACTTAGCCAATTTAATCATCTTGGGCTTATCTTTTGTGCCTATGTTGCATTCCTCAACATCAGAGTCTGAGTGTTCTATGGTGGGCTTTTTCGCTACATCATCGAAGTCGAAAAGATCTTCTAAAGGTGCCAGACCTCGGGGTATGTTCTTATCTTTTTCCTGTAGCACCTCTATTTCCTTATTATCTGTGTTTTTACATTCTTCAGTTGGATTTCCAATTTTTTCGTTTAAAGTATTTATTTCTATGTTATAGGGTGGTTCTTCCTCGTCTAAGGGTTCTTCACTTAGGCAGTTATCATTGGACTTAGAGTCTGAATCAGAAAATTCAAACTCGTTCCTGCCTATTAGGAAATCCTCAATCTGCTTATCTCCTTCAAAAACCTGCCAATATTTCTCATTATCAGGTACTGCAGGTCTGAACTTCGTCTGAATGATGATTTGTTGATCACTAGGAGGCTTGTGATATGAATTGGCTATGGAAGCTAATCCATTTGCAATTACATTCTGACTCCTAGGAATAAACACTAGTTCGTATTCCACAAAGGTCTTTAATAAAGCCATAGCATCATTCCTGTATGCTCTCAGCCTAGGGTGTTTCGCTGTGTATTCACCATTCACTTGTTTGATAATTAACTCGGATTCTCCTTGGACAGCTATCCTACGGGCTCCTAACTTTTTCAACATACTCAAGCCTAGGATGAGAGCCTCATACTCTGCGATATTATTTGTACATTTGAAGTTCAGGTTGAAGGCATGACTCTCAGCATAGTCAGTCTCCGTGTTATGCAACCATACTCCTGCCCCTGCGGTTTTCTTGGTGCATGACCCATCGAAATTCATTTCCCATAAGGGTTCATTCTTGGGCTGTGGATGGTGTCATTCTTTGTGTGGTGTATGATTTTGTGAGGAGTGACTAGCCAACTGTTCACATTCTATTCCTTGTTTACTCGGAGTTTCGTTTTCAGTGCACTGTCCACAAATTTCATCTTTGTTTTCTTCTGAGGTTAGAGAGGCCATTATGTTGAAATCTATGGGCTTTTCCCTATTATTTGTATCTCTTCTTTCCAGCTCTGGCTCTTCTAAGGATTCATCATTACAAAGGATAAAGGAGTCCAGATCTGTGTGTATAGAGTACAGAGGATAATTTTCAAGCTTTTCAGTGCTGCTGACCAGGAATTTCATTTGTGCCTCTCTATATAGTCTCCTAAGCTGGCTAAAGATAGGGATTGTGGCATATACCCCATCCATCTGCATTGTACCCTGCATCTTGGCTCCCCATGACCTTGAAAATAGGATATCATACTTAGGGGGGACATCTGCCACTACAACATCCATAACCATGCACTTGGCAGGTATCTGGGTAAGGTTTACACACAGGTATTTGATTAGGCCCAAGCATTTTATCCTGCTAGAGTCAAATGAATATAAATCTTTATAAGGGCGAGTTATCTCTAACTACTTTAGGCATTAATTTGTGTGAGGCCCTGGAGTCATGCATTGCATTGTGAAGGATCTTGTCATGGATATTGAGACTGATATAAAAAGGAGGTATTACCCCTTCCTGAAACTTCCCTTCTATCTTTGGACCAAACAGGAGGGTTGGTTGATCATCACTCAGATTGACAGTGTCACTGTTCTCCCCTAGATTTAGAGCTTTCAAAATTTGGCCTTTATATACATCCTGAGTGGCCAACTCAGAGATTGGGACAGAGATTTTAATTTTCGCAATCTCACTCTCCAAATTGAAAGTGGAATGACTTCTTGTAATGTTCAACTCTGTTTTGTTAGCCACCACCTTGGTGGCAGAATCAGTGGGCTGATTCTCACAATGTATAGGCTTAGGAACTGTTTTATCAGGAGCACTAATTGCAGTGCTAGTGCTGCTAGTTGGTTGACTTGGCTTATCAGTATCTTGGCTGTCTTTTTCCTTGTTCTTCCCAGAACTCTCCGCTGCTGATTTTTTACTTTCAGCAGTTTTCTCAGGCCTCTTCTTAATGATGATCTTAGAATTTTTGGGTTTGGAATTGTCCGAGCCCCTTTTTCTTCTAAGTTCATCCTGTTCTCTGACCTGCATGATGGAATTGTCAAATCCTAACCTGTAATCCTTAGATTCCAATCTTTCCTCATCCCAATATGAGGGCGAGGGCTGATCTTCCTTTGTGGAACAGTTGTGGATTGAGTTTTCTACTTCAAACATGTTTATTGTGTTTCCCTCAGACTCTTCTATTATCCCCTCATCTTCATCAAGGAATTTCTCTTGGAATGGGGGTATGACTTGTTGGTCTGAGTCCCTTTGTCTGTTGGGAGGGGTATTGTTTCTCCTAAAGTTCTGGTTCTGGACTTGGCTTCTGTTTTGGTTACTGACTATGACAACCATTTTCTCCATCATTTGCTGTATTTTTTCCATGTTTTTAGATAGACGGTCATAATTGGGGTCAGATGTGGAAGCTACGGTGTCATCTCTATATGTTACCCTTTTCTCAGCTCTCAATCTTGCTTTCTTCTCAATCAGGTTAGCCTCTACACTCACTGCTCCTTTTTGCATGTCTTACAGTGTGTTGTAATCTCTCTCCCTAAGCTGGTAGGCCATGTCAGCATCAAAGCCTTCGGTGTATTTCACTAAAGTCATACCTTCTAGAGGTTTCATATGTGGAGGAAGAGCATTATAAACGCTCTTCAACCTTGTAGAGTATTCATGGACACTCTCTCCTACATTTCTTTTAAGGTTTTTGTATTTTGCTAAGATTTGGAAAGGGTTGGTCTTAACTTTCCATTTGTTTATGAAGGTCTGATATAGAGTAGGAAGGTCTTGGATACTATTAGGAGGTAGGCCTTTAAACCATTTTTTCACATCACCCCCTAAGCTCTACGCAAATATTCTCATTTTGACCGTATCATCATCTATTTCCATGTAGTCAAAAGAATCTTCCATCCTGTCTACATGGTGCTGAGTTGTGGTAGACTCCTTTGCAGTGAAGTGTGGGATCTTTGATTGGTAATCATTGGGTAAGGGCACTAGGGGATGAGGCAACACCAGAGGTGAATACCAGGCTGCCATGATGATGTTCTGAGGAAGTAAGGGGTTGGCTTGAGCAGCTGGTATATGGATGACGGGGATACCAAGGCCAGCAGAAAACTACTGAGCTGATTTAGGATGACTGAGTCCCAAGTTTTGAATGAAGTGAATATCAATAGGTGTAGATGGAGGGGTTTCTCTGTCCCTAATGTGTTTACCACTTTGGGGTAGTGAACCAGGAAGCTCAAGGTCTGGCTGGTCTAGAACACTGAATGGCCTAGTTCTTGGCAATCTTCTTTGAGAGTCTAGGTCAAAAAGTGGGTCTGATAGAGCTGAAAAATCTTTCGGTGCAGAGTTAGCTCTACGAATATGACTGGAAATAGTTGTTCTTTTAGGTGCAGAGGATTTCTTGAGGATGCTCTCAGGATTTTCAACTACTCCAGGTGGGTTTGGGTTAGGATAAGCTCTTATGTGAACGATTCTTGAAGCCAGAATGTTGTTTTTGAATCAAGCGGCTTAATCCTACTTGCTACTTCTATTGTGACTGATGTTGTTGTGGACTCTGGTCTCCCAATGGAGTCTTATGTGAACCAATATAATCAACAGGCCTACTGATCACCAGTGGAGTCTTTAATCGTTAAGGAACAATGGAGTTGCCAGGTGGAAGGTTTAGGGTGTTTCTAGGAGGTACATTGTCCACCACAGTGCTTAGGTAATGTCCTTTCTCAAGGATATCCTCAAAACAAAGCAAACTCTAACCAAAGATGGACTGGGAGGGCTTTTACCAAACATTTCACCTCTGAAAGAGAGTGAGATCTGGAGGCTGTCTGGCCCTTTCCAGACTCTGTCTAAGAGTGTGGGAGAAACACAATCAAGTGGAAAGTAATTTTCAAGTGGAAGTGTTTCACTACCAACCTAACCAGATATTCTTGGTTTTCTGAGGCTCTTGTGATGTAATAAGATGGAAAAAAAACTCAGAAATTCCCTAGCGGAGTCACCATTATGTTGGGGTTCCCATGTTTTGGCAAGATTGGCAATGCCAAAAGATGAGACAACATCAAAACCACTTTCAGACCTCGGGATCTAGCCCTCCTGGGTCCACAAAGGGATCTCTCTATATGGGCAAAGGTTTTATGTCTTTTAAGCTCTGTGTTAAGATATTAGGCTAGTTATAGGCGTGATTTTGTTTGATTGATTGTTTGTTTGGTTGTTGGGAATCAGGAAGGAAAGGTTCAGTATGAGACAAGGATGTGCAAAGAGGGTTTTAGGTGAAGAAGAGATGATTTCAAAGAACACTCGAGACCATTGGGTAATGGAGTCAGGAAAGGGTTTACTTGCTATTCAATATGCAGGCTTTCAGTTGGGCTAGTCATCTAAAGCATTGGATCTTAAAGATGATAGTGTGGCATGAAATGGCAAGAAGGAAGGTGAAAGGAAAGGAAACCTCCAAGATGACCCTTCAGGAATCAGATCCAGGGACAGGACATGCCATTGGACAACCTGTGATCCAGAACCTAAAAGGTTAACTCTTCAGGCAAGGAAACATAAAATATTTAAGCACAAAGGTGAAAACCTAAGATCAGAGAGAGACTTTGAACTCTCAATGCTTTGGTATCCAGCTTAAGGGAACTTATAAAGGTTCAATTAATTGAAAAGGACCCTAGTGAGACAAAGACAGAGTTCTAAACTCCCAGTATCCCAATTCATTCAATTGAAGCCTAACAAGAACATCTAAGAACAGATTCATTAATTCATACATCAGCTAGAAGTACATATTTGACCACTACACTGGTTAAATTAGCTTGAAATCAATTCTCAGATAATACATACAGCAGAAAACATTGAGGGCAGGGAGAGCAGGAACATAGGGTACCTAACAAGGGTAAATCATATGCCAGATTTCTGATGCATGCCTAGAAGAATTTGAAGTGAAATGAACTATAAGGTAAAACCAAGATAAAGATAAGGAAACATCACCGCTGCTTTAAATTAGGATCCAAAGAAATGTGCTTGTCATATTAAAGAGAAACACCAGTCATGTACAACATTGCCAACAGCTTGGTATTCAGTCTGAAAACATCTTCCTCAGCCTATCTTACAACTTTACACAGATAACATGTCTCAAGAGAAACATCATGCAGTTCACAAATATCCGATCAACAACTTGGCGATGAGTTTCTTCATGAATTTTATAGCTGAAAGAGAGGCAGAGGAGGTAGATGAAATACTAAATGAACATTAAAAATAGAGTAGAAGCAGTGGGTCGAAACCCATTCTGTTTTAATGTCTGAGCATTAATCTTCAGTACTCTTTGGATGAAAGAGTGGTCTTTGATAGGTTGCAATTTACTCCAGGTATGTCTTTGATGTACTTTGATGTAGAACCACTGCAGTACTCTGGAAAATAAACAAAAGGTAGATAAGTGACTGTGAGGATTGCCATACTGTGCAACAAATGCTCTGGTAGCATTAGGACCGTTGTCAGGGAGGAAAACTTCTCATGGACACTATGTAGACTGAAACAGTACAAGTACCGTGTCCTTTCTTGGGAGGAGACTTTTGTTGATTTGTATCCATTGATGATATCATTTCTGCGTGCCAGGCCTTCTGTGTGATTTATGAGGTCTTCAATCTGGTACCTTGCCTTTAAAACTTTGAATTAAGGCTTAATATGTTCAATAATGTGCATTAGAGCTCCTTAACTCTGTACTTTTAATGAAAATCACGCTCTAAGCACCTTCTCAGGCTCTTCTTTGTGAGATCGGGCTATGGGCCTCGTTTCATAGTGCTCTGTGTCACTGTAACAGTGACAGTGAACCATGGAAGTGTTCACCACCTGTATCCTACAAAACACACAACTTTGTTAAGAAATCCATGCATGGGAGGATGGATGTGGTGGAGAGTCATGAAGATGGCAGCGCAGTGGTGGTGAAAACGGCAATTTCAGATGAAGCAATGGTGGAAAATGCAGAAATATGGTGTAAATTGTGACTGATGGGGTTTTGGTGGAGAAATGCACGTGGACCGTTCGATCATGGTCCGGTGGCGAAGATTGACGGTGGAGATTTAAATAACGGGATGGCTTATGAAAGTTGGGCGAAATACATAGACTTTAATGTAAAACATTAAACCTTTAATGTAAATCATGAAAGTTTGGACTTAGGCAGAATGCGAAGAAATGAATGAAAATGCAATGGAACTGGTCGTGCGTGGGACCCGGCATGGGTGGAGGGCGATTAGTTTTGGGTCGTTAGATCTTAGGATGAGATCAACGGTGAAGGTCGAAAGATGGAGTTTGTTTTCGTTCCTAGAGACAGCCTAGAGTTGTGATAGAACAGTGCCTAGGACATCTTACATTAGCAAGGAGCATATGGTATAACAAAGGAAGTTATCAATAAAATGCTCTAATTATATCTCTTGTAAACCAGAAGGTTAATTAAAATGGGACCAAAATTTACAGAAAATGACACAGAGAAAGGAATACTGCAGAGGCAACATGCAAAATTCCAATATAAAAGCTACAGACAATTCAGAGACACCTTACTATAAATAGGGCCAATTCAGAAATACCTCACAAAAATAAATTATCAGAAGGTGTATGTAGTGAATGAAATATTGAGAGAATACTAGTTGTCATTGAGCTGATATCCAGATACACAATACCACCATGTAATGGGCTTACCAATCTAAGAATCCATACATGACAATAGAGTTTTAAAAACACCCTCCCAAAGCAACTAATATAGCAGAAATACAATTTAGATGAATAGTGAGACAGAATATCATGCCTAAGCCATATTTAAAGTGCTTGACTAATCTGAGCATGGGTATCAACTAGGATAAATCCATACCAAAAATCAGTGAGCCACTCGCATTCCAGAAACATGATACAGGAAAAATGGATGAAATGAAATGATCTATTAAAATAACACGTAAGAGAGAAAGTTACAAACTGTGAAATACCAAAGACCAGAATCCTCTTAACAAATGGAACTCCTCCTCACTGAGACCCTACGGGCTCTGAGCCTTCATACAAGAGTTCAACAAAATGTATACAAAAATCCTTTCACTGCATGATTTTCTAATAAAATCTGGAACCCCTAATCATCTGTTCTTCGGGAGCTTTATAGGAGAACAAGAAAGCTCGAAAGGGAGTAGGTGATGAACATTTAATTTGCCTCATAAATACAAGATGGCAGAAACGTGCACGCCCATATTGCTGAATGACTCTGTAGCACTCTATGTACTCTACTGTCTGCTTACTGAAGTAAATACACTGGGTAGAAATCTCTTAAGGAACACAAAAAAGAAATAAAATCACATAGACATTCTGTCCTTTCCTGAAAGAAAATGGTGCTGAAAAGAAAACTAAGGTATTGTTTTCTGCGAATTGTACCATCTGCCTTCTAAACCCTGAATTACGGTTTAAAGATCTTCAATGCTGGATGTTGAATTCCTCGATCATTCACTGATATTTCTCTGCTGCTCCATTAATGTCTCCATCTGCGCGATCTGTGCTTTGAATGACTCTGGAGGGTTTGACAGATTTTAACCCTGCTTCTTTAATGGAAGTCTTGTTGACATACCTTCCCAGGCCTTTCTCCATAATTCCAGCCTCTGAAAAATGGTCCTTTGATGTGTTCTCTGTTACTGTAATAAAGGCTGTAAATCATGGCAGTTTTTCGCCGTTGTAACCCTGCAAAATCCGCAAAATTGTTAGGAAAACCAGGCATGGGGATGATGGACGTGGTGGGATCAATGAAAATGGTCATGCGGACATGGTGGAATGAAGGAACAATGCAGGGTGGCGGAGAAAATACAGTGCAACGATGGAGGATGGACTGGTGAAAGTTTTTAACGTGAAACATTTGAAAAATGAATGAAATATATAAGGGTGGAGGAAAAATACTACAAACATGTAGAACGGGTGACGTGGAGGTACGGAGTCAATTGGTGGGGAGGTAAGTGATCTGGACCATCAGATCTCAGGAGGAGATCGACGGTTGACAATGCGTCGGAGGGCGATGGACCATGGGCTAGGGGTACGGCTTGCCTCGGCTAAATCCTGCGCAGCTTCGTGGAGTGACTACCGTCGGATGGATCACCCCAAATCGGACGGCTCTCGTGGATATCGCACCGTGTCTACAGACGAATGATAACGCACGATGGAGGGTGGTTTTTTAGCCATACGCAGAGACACACGGAAAAATATGTATGGAATCGCTCCGAGAAATAAAATACCGCCTACCGCCCAAAAGCGGTGCGATAGAAACCGGGCGGGTTTTGCACAGTGCACAGTGCGAGGACCACCGAGCGGGAGTACTGTGGACCGTTGATTTTTCAGGTTGATTGGACTGCGGACAGGCGATTTGGGCAATGAATGGAGTGGGCCACAGGCACGATGATGACTGGCGAATGCCGTCGCATCTATTCAGATCGACGGTTATAAACGTGCCCGATGTATACATGTGATAAGTGCCTTTAGGACTAGCACTCGGTTTTGACCTCCGGTCATGTGGAGAAAAAAGGTGTAGGGGCTAGGGCTGAAAGGTGCTAGGCCTTGAATATATTATAATGTGGGATTTCAGCCCTTTTATGCGGATTTGAGGCTGGGAGAAGGTAATGATGATCAGAAAATGAATTTCTCAGGGCAGAGAGAGGGGGTTTGAAAGGTTTAAGCGAGGTTGCTTATCAAAATCTTAATAGAATGCTGACATGATCAACATTGGTTTCACCTGGGGACGGCACGTTCATCACTGAGCATGTCGAGAACTTCGCAGACCACCTGATAATATTTTGTGCGAACTCTGCATCTTCAACACTTCTACTTTTCTTTTCCATAATTCATCACGACACCCACATTATTTCAAACAAGAGTGAAAACAAACTAATATATAGTATAATACATCAGGCTATCTCTGCCTGAATTAGAACTGGAAGTAGGGTTTAAGAAACTGACCATTTACAGGGGCATCAAGCAAGTCACCCGGTAAATTTTCCAACTCGAAAGTGTTGTTACCTCCTTGTTCCACGATTTTGAAAGGACCGAACCAGAGTGGATCGAATTTTTCATGTTTTCCTTTTTCAGCCCTCCGGATATCCCACCTGAGAACTAAATCACCAATCTGCAAATTCTTGTCCTTGGCATGCTGATCAAAAAGGTATTTCATCTTCTCCTGATACTCTGTTATCCTTTGACTTACCTGGTTCGACGTTTCTTCCAATTCCACCAGCTGATTTATTCGCCTGGTCATATCATCAGGATCTTCTTGAATTTCCTGCATGAATCGGGCTACTGGTAGGGCTAACTATATAGGGAATATTGCTGCCCTCCCATATACTAATTTGTATGGGGATTTCCCAGTTGCTCTCTTGCTGGTAATTCTATCGGCCCACAGAGAAAATTTTAACTAGGAATCCCAATTCTTCTGATTTTCATTTATAGCCTTCTTCAGTGCCCTTACTAGGGTTTTATTGGAAGATTCTTCCAAGCCATTTCCCTGTGGATAATAGGCTGTAGAGTGACTTAGTGTGATGTTACACTGCTGACAGAAGCTCACAAACTTTGTAGACTGAAGGCCTGTGCATTATCAGTCACTATTCTGACAAGACAGCCAAACCTGGATATGATGTTTTCTTCCATGAATTTTATTATCACAGTATCTGTGGCGTTCCTCGCAAGTATGGCTTCCACCCATTTTGTGAAATAATCAGTGGCAGTTAAAATCCACTTATGCTGACCACTCGATGGAGGATGTATTTCACCTATAAAATCAATTCCCCATTGTCGGAATGGTTCGTCCACATGCACGGGAATCATGGGAAAAGGGGCCAACTTCTGCCTTTTAGTAAATTTCTGACACTTCTCGCAAGCTCTAACCTGGGCAAAAACATCTCCAAAAATCTTGGGCCAATAGAAACAGGCCTTCAGGATTTTGTGCGTGGTGGCCCTCCAGCTGTAATGACCCCCACAGATTCCTTTGTGAAATTCGGCTATAATACTCTCTACCTCATCCTCTGTGAGACACAGGAGTAGGATGCCTGAGGGATCTCTCCAGTATAGTCGGCCATTGGCGACTATGTATTTCTGTGATTTTAATCTTAGCGTTCTGTATTTAGCTTTATCACAGCTTGGAGGGCGGCTAAGTGTGAGGAGATATTCTACTATCTCTTTGTACCACTGACTGGTGAGGTACTTTATATGTTTTTTTGGAGTAGCTACCCAATTCCCTGTCTCTCTTCTTTCTCCTCAGATTCCTCACCTGCTATAATGGACAAATTTATGCCCAGAGCTTGCTAGTTTGATTCAGATAATATTTTGGCAAGCCCCTGTCCTTTGATCAGCTTAGTAGGGCAGATGTCTAATTCATACTCCTGTATCTTGGCAATCCACCTCCCCCTTTTTCCTTCACTATCCCCTTGGATAAGAATATCTTTTACAGCAGCTGTAGGAACAAATGCAGTGATATGGGACTGCAAGATATACATGAGGAAAGCTTTGAGGGATTTCACTAGGGAGTATGCTTGCTTTTCCAATATGTTATATTTCAATTCTGCATCACGGAGCACCTGACTGAAGAAGGAAATGGGCTGCTCGTACCCTTCCTCATTTTTCTGCAATAAAACTCCTACTATTGTATGAGGTGATGCAAAAGAAAAGATCATGAAAGGTTTAGCATAATCTGGTCCAGCTAGCACAGGGGCTTCCGCAAAAGCATTTTTTATCCTGATAAAGGCCTCTCGTGATTCCTGGGACCATTTAACTTCATTATCCTTCTTCAACATGTTAGTTATATGTCTAACTATTTCAGCATAGTTAGGGATAAACCTTCTCAGGAAATTAATGCGCCCTAGGAACACTTGTACCTCCTTCTTATTTCTGGGAAGAGAAGTACCATTTATAACCTCTACCCTCTTAGGATCTATCTTCACCCCATCTTTAGTCACAACGTGTCCCAAAATTTTACCCTCTTCTAATGCAAATAAAGACTTCTGAGGGTTAAGAGAGAGACCATACCTTCTGCATTTCTCAAAGGTTCTATGCAGATGCTCAATGTGCTCAGTATCATTCTTTGAAAATACAGTGATATCATCGAGGTAGACTACCAGAAATTTATCTTTCTCCCCAACAAAAGCAATGTCCATGGCCCTCTGAAAAGTGGCCCCTGCATTAATCAATCCAAAAGGCATCCTGGCATACATAAATGTACCCCATGGTGTGGTGAAAGCGGTCTTATTTTGATCTTCTGGAAGTACAGCCACCTGGTTATAACCAAAGAATCCATCCATCATTGACATCCTAGAAGCTCCAACCACCTTCTGCAGGATGTGATCCATCTTAGGCAATGGGTAATTATCCTTTAAGGATGCTCTGTTCAAATTTTGGAAATCTACACACAGCCTTATTTCTCCGTTCTTCTTTCGGACAGGGACTAGGTTTGCCACCCATTCAGAGTACCTCAATGGCACAATTATTTTGGCCTCTAACAGCTTCTTAATTTCCTTCTTAATAGAGGGAAGCAACAGGGGATTTATTTGTCTGAGCTTCTACTTATGAGGCTTTGCATCTCCCTTTAGTGGAATTTTGTGCCACATAATACTGATGTCAAGAATTTTCAAGTCCTTATAGGACCATGCAAACACATCCTTGTAAGACCGAAATAATTTCTGATATAGCTTTTTATATTCTTCTGGGACCTTCTTGGACAGTTTTACAATTTTGGGGTTAGCATCAGTACCAAGATTCAGGTCTTCTAGCTGATTTTCTTCTACCACTTTGCCCAACTACAGTGGGACATCATTCTTGTCAAATAATATTTCTAGAGGCACCGGCCCTCTAGGTATAATGTTTCCCTTTAACTACAACACTTTATTACTTGCCATTCTCTCCTCCCAATTACTTTTTGAAGTGTCTTCAGTCTCTTCTTCTTCATCAGCATCAATCTCCATATTGGACAATTCTCCTGCTGTTTCCAGGAATTTCTTCATCTGCTCTTCATCCTCAAATACCTACCAGTGTTTGATGTTATCTGGGATTGATGGTCGATAACGTACCTCAATTTCATACCTTAAGAGGGGGTTCTTGTTGGGGCCCTTGTTTTTGTTTAAGTTTTGAACTTTTGGGCCAAGACATTTTGAACTTGGACTCTTTTTGAGTTGCGGAAGAAATACACATAGCTAACGCGACCGCGCCGCAGCGACCAGGAGTTGCGGAGCTACCAAGGTGGCGCGGAAGCAATTGATAACTGGAGATTGAACAGAGATAAGTACAGATGAACGAAATACAGCAGAAAACAGAAAGAGGAACATGCAGACATCAGAATAGAAGTCGGGAAAAGCCAGAGTGAAGACACAGAGAAGCCGCCAGTCGCAACGAGAGGGTGAATAAAAGGGCGATCACCCGGCTGAAGAAAGGGGTTAGAGGTTATTGTTATTGTTGAGGGTTGAAAGGATGCGCAGAACAGCCGCCGAAGGATCAGACCTACTCTTTCTATGGATTCCTACTTTCTATGTTCTTCCCTTCTGTCCTAAAGCCCATCTGTATCTGACTTGTGACTTATCAGAGCAGAAAGATATGTAATCATGTATTCGGCCAGAAGAATAATATAAGGAAGGATTACTGTCTCTATGCGTTGTTCCTGTGTTCTAATGTATTTACACCGCTTTAAAATTTTTAAGTTGCGACTGTTTGAATGCTTAAGTAGAGATCTTGCATGTGTGACTTGATATATGTGATGGATGGAGTTTCTTTCTTTGGTTGTGGGTTTATTCCTTACCAGGGATCTCATCCCCTTTTGCATGTGGTCGCGGCACGCCTCGGGTGAGACGCACTGCTCTCCCAGAGCAGGGTGAAAATGCCGGCGTGTTACTAGACTACACCGGACCCCTTGTTGGCCACTACTCTTGAACCTGGGTCTTGCCCGCGAGACCTGACTTTTCGCCAACAAATGGTTCCGTTGCCGGGACCTGCATGTTCCGAGGGGATCTAGATCATGGTCTAGAGGATTTTTGAAGGAGCAATACGGCGCTAGTGGGATGATCATCTTGACCACTTCATTACTCAGCACGCGGAGCTGATCAAGAAAAGGGAGGCGGCGATCAGGGAGCTTGTTCTTTTCTCTGACTCATCTAGTGATACGTACGAAATTTTCTGGGGAAGGTTCCCTACGGACCTTTACAACTGGTTGCGGAGGTTACGAGTGACGGTGCCCCAAGAAAGCTTGAGGAAGATAAACCACAGGTGGGCGCACGAAGACCTGGTAGATCTGCATCGGGTAGACACTGAACTCACCCGTGCAATGGATTTTTGGGTAAGGACCACGTTGGAAGGATACGTTGTAGAGTTTGCCGCTGATTGTTACCAATCCTTCTCGAAGGCTGAGGCTGTTTTTCACTCAGGGCTGAGGGGGAAGCTGTTGAAGGAGATTCCGCTGTGGATCAAAGCCCTGATGGTGGACGAAGGGTTGATTGAATTCCACAAAACGAGTATGGAAGCGTAAACCACCCATACTGGGGGAAGGATTGAGGGGACCGATGCTGTGTAGACTATAAGAGTGGGGAGCGGGGGATGGACGTTGAGGCCGCATGCAAGTTGCGGGAGTCACGTGCGCATCGGCGGGCACAGATCGCCGATAGGTGGCGAAGAAGGGTAATGAGAGATTTGAAGAGAAGGGAGATCGGGAGGAAGAATCAGAAGGAGGCGCCTCAGAGGATAAGAACCATGGGTTCGGATACCCGGACAGGAGACGGGATGGCAGCGGACGTACAGTGGGTGCATGGGAGCCCAGCGACGCAAGAAAGCGAAGTAACGACTAGCGAAGATGATGGAAAGATGCAGCCCGAAGAAAGCTCCGATGACGAATGGCACGGCGTAATGCAGCAGATGTTCCAGGACCAGAAGGCACCCACCCCTCCAGGCAGCCCTACGTCCCACTTTCCGCATGGCCAGGATCCCGACCTTCCCCTGGTACTTTATCAACCTTTAAGAAATATTTTTGTTCAGTTACAAGCATTAAGTCAGTTATCTAGTAGTTCAGCGGCGTCGGTAACGCCCAGTAGCAGCAGCGTTACTAGTAGTAGTATTTTCCCTAGTGGGACCGTTACGCAACCAGGGCCCGGAGGTTTTATCCTGGTTAATTCTCCGCAAGTATACATGGCTGGATCTTTCACCCGGTACCCAGAGTTCTCTGGCCGGGGAAACGACGACGTAGAACAACACTGGTATCTGTGCGAAGCCATCTGGAGGGCTCGACAGACGCCGGATGCAGGGAAGTTAATAGAGTTTCAAACCACGCTCAGAGAGAGAGCTCTGCGTTGGTTCATCAAGTGGTCCGAGGCGCACCCTAACCCTGTAATTGTGGACGTGAAGCGGGATTTTGTCCGCGAATTCAAGCTTCCCCAGACAGACCAGCAGGGCCTGTCCGAGCTGTGGGAAATTAAGCAGAAGGAATGTGAGACCGCGTGGGAGTTGATGCGGTGATTCAAGGATGCGATCGGGAAACTGAGCTACCCGATCGACCCAAACCACCAGAGGGACTGGTTCATCAAGGCTCTGCTCCCCTTGACACGAACCCCTCTCACTCAGCAAAAGATTGATAATCTGCAGGACGCTTTGGAGCAGGCCATGAAGATTGAAGCCATGGCGGGATACCCCCAGGAATATAGGGGGGGGATGGCCCCGCAAGACCCTTCTCTGATAGGGTTGCAACACCAGATCGCCAGCTTGACCGAAAAGCTCAAGGAAATTCAGCCAGCGAGACCAGCGCGACCGAATGTTTGGTGTACTCATTGCCTGGTCGAGGGACACGTCGCAACCGAGTGTCCTCGGTTGCGCGGCGCAGGGATCGGACCCTCAGTAGCAGCAATTCAGGGGGGTCCACCACCAGGGGGTGGCGCGGCGATGAACCCGCAGGGAGTCTACCAGCCGCAACCGACCTTTGCGGGGTTCCCACCGCAACCGGGGTCCTCCACCCCAGAGTACTGCGAGATTTGCCGGACGATAGGGCATCCTCCTCGGATGTGCCCGATATTGCAGAAGTACTCCACGGTGCCGAATAATGTATACTGCGAATTCTGCGCGTCTACGACCCACAACACTGAGCAGTGCAGGGCGCTTGACGCTCTTGCGGATCGATTGGATCGCCCCTCGTACAGGGTGAACGAGACCCCAAGGGGAAGAGGTGGTGGCACGCGGGGAGGTAGAATAGGCGGACGCGGCCCGGTAAAATGCTACAACTGTGACCAGGAGGGTCATGTGGCTCGAGAATGTCCCCTTCCGCGACGACCCTGGTGTTCCCAGTGCCAGGTCAACGCCTATGCTACGGAGGACTGTCCAGAGCTCATCAAGAAGTGGGAAGAGCGGGTGAGCAGAGGGGCACGAATCTGATAGGCTCAGAATCGCGAGGGGCCGCAACCCCTGACATGTAGAATGTTGTGATAATAACAAGAGGCGGGAAGAAGACGGGCGAGGATGCCCACGAGAAGGAGCCAACACGAGTGGTTCGGCCGGCATCCCCAAAGAAATTGATCAGGCCCGAAGTCTAGAGGAAGTATTTCCAGGAGGCAGTTGAGGCATTCGCCCAGTTGCGGAATGAGGGAAGGTTGGAAGAACCCAGGCAGTCAGAATCCGGAGCGAAGCACGTTGCAGACCCTATGGTCGCGGATTGGCTCCGGCTATTTCTCAGGATTGTTGATGACGCTGTGCTGCGGCAGCAGCTCAAGCATGTTTTGGACGGAGCACTACGGGGGCGCGCAGAAGATCGAGGTCCAGCGGACGCTAGCCCTCAATACGTCCCTCAATACGTGCAACGGGTCAAGCGGAAAAAGCAACGAACAGGTAAAGAGTTCCGGCTTCACACGCAGGTCGCAGGTTTCCAAATCAGGGACACCATGTTGGACTTAGGGTCCGACGTCAACATACTGCCACGCAAGACATGGGAGGCTCTTGGAAAGCCACGGCTCATCTATTTCCCAATCCAACTCAGGATGGCAAACCAGTATTGCATCTTGCCAATTGGCCGACTCGAAGGAGTCGAGGTCGACGTTGCGGGCGTGAAGACGTATGCCGATTTTGAGGTTATCGATATTATGGGCGATAAGGATCCCTACCCTGCGTTACTCAGCATTGATTGGGCTTTTGAGAATTACGCGATCATTGACCTCAAAAAGGAGCTGATGATTTTTGAGGATGGGGAGGTAAGGGTCACCCAGCCTCTCGACCCGTATCAGGGTCCGCAATACACAGAACCGGTGGACAGTCGGGAGGATGCTCAGATGATGGACCATCTCTACCAGATGACTGCAGGAAAGCGGGACGATTATATCAACCCGACCGCAACAGGGTCTATCAGTTGGCGGAGCGTGCAGAGCTCAGAGCTCGGATCCGAGCTCGCGTGGGAAGACTGGCAGCAAGGGGGGTATGAGACCACCACGCGGAGATGTGCCGCCATCGCTCAGGTCCGGTGGGTTGGGACTGAGATCTGCGGGTACCCCACATTGTCAAACATGCAAGCAGTGAATACTTTTATTACCAAGGTGGAAGACCGGGTCCCAGAAGAATGCCGGATACCACTTTTGGACGTGGCCTTGAAGTCAACGTCGGGATGATGTTGGAACAACCACCGCAACACTCTGTTGCGATGGAAGCGTGTGGCGGATGCACTACGGGCACGCTTCAAAGAGGATGAAGGGCCCTGCATTACACTTAAACATCATGGAGCTTCCGACCCGCGACAGCACTTGCGGGCGTGCGAGGAACAGTGGCGTAGCGCCATCTACCCCGAGGAGTTGTGGGTCCACAGGTTTGTCCACTCCCTGGGTACAATTCCTCAGGCCTGGTACCTGGAGGAAGAGCGGAAACGGGGAACCCGATCCTGGCAAGCAGTCGCGGAAAAGTTCGTCCAGAGCTTCTCGTTCGAAGGAGCGACGACGCAGGAATCTCAGGCCCTACAAGCCATCAAGGAGGTTCTATTTTTCCGCCATCCTGAGCCCGATGAGGGACCGGTGGCGTCACGCTCCAGGGTCAAGAGCGAATTGGTTTGCCAACGGATTGACGGCGAACCGGGGGACGATAGTGTGGAGGACCTGAGGCATCTCTATTTTGACGAAAAGGAGGGCGAGCGGAGCGTCCGGGACGAGCCGACGACAGAAGGAGTCCATTTGCAGCCCCTAAAGACAAAGAAGATGAACATTGGAACGGAGGAGAAGCCTAAGCTGGCAACGGTGGGGGACTACTGGGACGAGGAGACGACAAGAGAAATTTTCAGCCTCCTCCGGGAGTACGAAGATTTATTTCCGTCATCAGTTGCGGATCTGAAAGGGATCAAGGGGGATCTGGGCGAGATGCGCATCACACTGAAGCCGGGAGCTAGGCCGGTGAAGCACCGACCCTACCGGTTGAATCCACGTATCAAAGAAAAGGTCAAGATGGAGATCGACAAGATGCTGGCTGCGGGTCTCATCTTTCCAGTAGAAGAAGCTGAGTGGGTGAGTCCCATTGTTATCCAGAACAAGAAGGACAAAGCGGAAATCCGTGTCTGCGTAGATTATCGGAGTTTGAATAATGCTTGTATTCACGATCCATTTCCCACCCCCTTCAGCGACGAAGTTCTAGATCATGTCGCGGGAAACGAAGCTTATTCCTTCACTGATGGGTTTTCGGGCTACCATCAGGTGCGCATCGCCGAGGAAGACAAAGCAAAGACGACATTCACAACTGAGTGGGGATCATTCGCATACCACGTGATGCCGTTTGGTCTGAAGAACGCACCGGCTGTGTTTTCTCGGATTGTCATTGCTGCTTTCCGGGAGTACATTCACAAGTTCCTGGAAGTCTATATGGATGATTGGATTGTTTACAGCCTGCTGAAGAAACACGCTTCCCTGTTGCGTGTTATGTTCGACCGGTGTCGCCAGCTGCAGATTTCCTTGAATTTGAAGAAATGTATTTTTGCAGTACCATTCGGCACTCTCCTGGGTCACGTGGTATGTAAGCAAGGGGTCTGCGTTGATCCTGCCAAGGTCGCGGTTATTGTCCACATGGAGGCCCCTGAGAACGTGAAGCAGTTGTGGGCACTGCTCGGGCATACAGGATACTACAGGCGATTTATCCGCAATTATGCCAAAATCACTGCCCCGTTGGAGAAACTGTTGCGGAAGTCAGAAGCATTTGAGTGGACAACAGAGTGCAGGAAGGCACTCGACACGTTGAAGGAGAAGTTGGCGACAGCACCCATACTCGTTCATCCCAACTGGGATAAGCAGTTCCATGTGCACATTGATGCGTCCGGGATTGCACTTGGCGCTGTATTGGCGCAACCCGGGGAGACGACAGTTGACCACCCGGTATACTTCGCCAGCCGACGGTTATCGAATGCGGAGAAGAACTACACCACGACCGAACGGGAGGCGTTGGCGATGGTGTATTCTCTCCAGAAGTTCCGCCACTACCTTCTGGGCGGTAAATTTAATTTTTCACGGACCATTCGGCCTTAAAATATCTGGTCAATAAGCCTGTGTTGGAAGGAAGAATCTGTCGATGGCTGCTACTTTTTCAGGAGTTCACGTTTGATGTGATTGTCAAGCCTGGCAGGTTGAACGTTGGTCCCGATCACTTATCCAGGCTGGAGACAGGAGAGAATGAAGGACCGTTGGACGATCAGCTCCTGGATGCTGACCTATTCCGAGTTGAAGCAGTACCAGACTACCTGGCTGACATTGCCACGTATCTGACGACGGGACAGTGCCCTGAGGATTACACCCCTCTTCAGAAACGCCACTTGGTTGTCCGGGCGGCCGATTATCAACTGATCGCAGGGAAGCTGTACAAACTGGGCCTGGATGAGGTGTTGCGCAGGTGTGTTCTTGACCACGAGCGGGAAGCAGTGATGTGGGAATGTCACAACGGTGTTGCGGAAGGACACGTGGGTGCTAAACCCACCGCAAGGAAGGTGCTCCAAGCTGGCCTATGGTGGCCGACGGTGCATGCAGACTGTAAGGCCTATGTGAAACGTTGCGACGTGTGCCAGAGAATGGGAAGGCCTTCGCACAGGGACGAGCTTCCGCTACACCCGGTGCATGTGTTGCGGCCATTTGAGAAGTGGGCTGTGGATTTTGTAGGCCCCATCGCACCAATCGCTCGCCATTCCAAAGCCCGGTACATCATTACCGCGACGGACTATCTCACACGGTGGGCTGAGGCAGCAGCGGTCCGCGACTGCTCGGCAGAGACCGCTGCTCGGTTCATCTTTGAACACATCATCAGCCGCTTTGGCTGCCCACGGAGCTTGACCAGCGATCAGGGCACGCATTTCATTAATGCCACGGTCAAGTCGCTACTAGAAACATTTATGATTCAGCATCATAAGAGCAGTCCATACCACCCGCAGGCCAATGGTACGGTGGAAGCCTTCAATAAGATTCTTGAAACGGGCTTGACAAAAATTTGCAACGCTCAGAGGGATGATTGGGATGAGCGGTTACCAACGACGCTATGGGCTTACCGAACCACGGTAAAACGCTTGACCAACCAGACGCCATTCCAGCTGGTGTATGGCCGGGAAGCTGTGATTCCCGCCGAGTTCACCGTACCCAGCCTTCTGATCGCAACGTCCCTTCACTTCTCAGAGGAAGCGTCACTGAGGGAACGCCTCCAGAAGCTACAGGAGCTGGATGAAGCCCGATTTCTTGCGGAATTCCACCAGAAGGTTCAGAAGGCCAGACAGAAAGCATGGCACGACCGCCACATCAAAACTAAAGCTTTCCAAGTTGGTGGCAAAGTTCTCTTGTACGACAGCCGGTTCCAGAAGTTTCCAGGCAAGCTCCAGATGCATTGGCTGGGACCGTACTTTGTCATCGAGATCCGCGACTCAGGAGCCGTTCGGTTGGCACAACTGGATGGCACAGTTCTTCCGGGATGGGTGAATGGCGCATGCCTGAATCCCTACCAGGAGTAGGTACCTTTTCACTTTTCATTAATAACTCTCGCAACCGAGAGAACCCGTAGAGTAGCGTAGGTGAATAACTCTCCCGCAACCGAGATGAGCATAGCTAGTCTTTTCCGTTCCTTTGCAATCAGTCAAATAAACCGTCAGTTGCGGTACCCTTACCGCAACCAATTGTGGTCGGGGCTGGCCAGTCCAGCGTGTTGCAGTGCCAATCCAACATGTCACCGCGCCAGTCCAGCGTGTCGTGCACGGAGGATCCGTCCTCGTGCCAGTGTCAGTCC